>PVKH010004750.1:0-22935 GCA_004027955.1 Chaetophractus vellerosus | reverse complement strand
AAAAAAAATTTTAAAAGTCAATGAAATGTTGTGTTTCTTTAGTCAGACACAGTTGACTCTCCTAAAATATGGAATTTATAATGTTATGGCTTATTTCTAGCAATAAGGAAAATTCTTTTTGATTAACTTTCTACTTGCACTTAGTATTTTGGCAGAAGGGAGGTTAGTCACTTTAGTGAATATTGAAGTGTTGAGAGTTCAAGGTGACCCAACTCACCAAATACCCTTGTATTGACAGGTGAGGAAATAAGGCTTTAGAGACCCTTGTTCCCAGAGTTACATAGGTAGTAGAAGCATAGCAGGTAGACAGAGGCAAAAACAGAGATCTCCCTGTCAAAGGCCCTGATTTCTGAACCTGGAGAATTTCATTCAATTTAGGTGTTAAGGTGGGGAAAGGAGGTAAGTTATTTCAAGGGACTATAATTTGAAGACATTTCCTTCAACATTTAAAGATTATCATGCATTTTATTGATATGTATATTTGTGGTACTTTAAACTTTGAAGCCTATTTACCCATCTTTCTTGGAGCTAGGAAAGAAGAAATTCATGCCTCCCTGAAGATATAAGGCCTAGGTTACAGTTCACAGTTTCAGTGACTGGCTCAAATCTCTGACCAGAGTTTCTCGGTCTCCAAAGTTATCGTGTTTTCCTAATGGAAAATTCCATTGTTCCTCTCAGTTCAGGTAAATAAAAAGTTCAACAACAACACCACAGGTGATCCAGTATGCGCATGTGCTTCCATTCTTATATTCAGTGAACATTTTAGAGTGCGCGTTATGTATTAGGTGCTATACCAGGCACGAAGGCTACAAGGAACAGTAAGAAACAGACATTTCCTCTAGCTGAGAAGACAGGTGCGAAAGCAAAGTTTCTTGATGCAATGTGAAGAGTGCCATTAGTGAGCATTTACACATGCTCTCAGGAGTTTAGTGGGATGTAGGGGTTGTTCTCCATTTTACAGAAGAGGTGAAATTTGTGTACAACTGAGAAGAATAACATGGTGTTTCTAGTGTGGAGAAGAAATAGGTAACAGATTATAAAAATTTTCAGCAGGACCACTACATAATTTGTGGAGCCCAGTGAAAAATGCAAATGGGGGAACTTTAGCTCTAAAATTATTAAGCATTTCAAGATGGCAGCAGCAAAGCATTAAATCAAGTGTGGGGCTCTTCTGAGTTCAGGCCGCTATCTGCGAGGTATGCCTGTGAAGATGACTCTGATTTGCTGAATAAATGGTAAGTTGTAAGACCTGACTAGAAAACCAGAACCATGCATATTTGTGTATCACGCTGGCAGGAGATTAGAACTGAAACAGTAGATTGAGACAATGTTGTTTTAGTAGAGAACATTGCTTGATAACCTAACTGGGTTTGCTCGTCTTTCCACTTAATAAGCTACTTGTTTTACTCAAGTTTTTTTCCCTCTGGCAAAGTAATCATATCTCAAGCTCATACCTTAATACTGATTAGCCTATGAAAAATGAATAATACTCGGAGTATTTCCATTGCCAGTAATTGGTTTAGCAGCAGCCCCAAGTTCCTCTTCTTATCTTTCCCTCCAGAGATGCTGGAAATATCTGCAATCAAGTTTTAGGAATAGTCCTGAGAATTTTATAATTTCCCCAAAATGAATTCCAGTAGTGACACTAGATGTCACCTACAATAGTCCTTGTATTACTTTAAATACAGTCTGCTTTTTCTCTGTGCCTATTTTCTAGTGAATTATTGTGTTCCTCTTGTGTGCACATTACTTATATTCTGTCTCTGAGGGTTATTCAGATTAATTAGTGGTCCCCTTGTGTATAGAATGTGACAACCTCTGTAGTTTATCACTGAAGAATATCATCAATTACTTTGTTTTCAAAAATCCAGAAGAAAATATTTTACATTTCAGTGCAAATTATAAAGTGATATGCAAGTAAATATGCTATGTCCACTAATTAAACTTGTGTGAGTAATTCTGTCACCATAAATAAAAAGTTTTAATATCTCCTAAATACAACGTCAGATGAGTTACATGAATTTTATTATATTTTATCCTAAAGAGTTGTATGTTGCAAGATTTTTTGTTGCATCTTGAAAGCATATTTTTGCAACTGAATTGTTTTATCTATTCATTTATAATATCATTATATCTATATCTTTAAACTAATTTCTGTAAAATTAATATATTTATTGGTGCATATTTAGCTACATAAAATAAAGCTTCCCTTTTAAATCCTATTTTAAAATGGTATATATCTGGAGATTGCACTACATCTTGCCCTATTTATCAACTTGAGTTGATGACTTTTAAAATAGAGCATATACCATGTGTCTGGTGCTATAAAGAATTTGTGAATAAGAAATTTACTCATGGCTTACGTTTCATACAACTATGATACAACCAGATAGGAAATCATATGAATGTGATCTAAAATGGTGGTATATGGCTACAAAGTAGGGGATATTCACATATCTTTGAGCTGAACAATAAAGCTCTCAGGGAAAAGGTGGCATATAAGATAGGCAAATGGGATAGGGAGAATCTGTTTAAGCTGAAAGGGAGCAAAATACAATTCAACAAGTACTCATTAGAGGGGTCATTCTGGAAAGAGGGTGTCAACTGAGAAATAACAAATTAAGCTGCCAGGCAACAAGGGTGATTATTTGGAGTCTTAGGATGTCGATTTGGGGAGCACAGATTCAGGGAGCAACCCAAATTATCTCCTGTCTGAACACTTCCAGGCAAGGGCTTTTAAAGAAAAAGAAGACTACATTAAGTTGTTTGTGGTTGGTGGATATTTGGTTTGCTCCAAATGTCCTGCAGGTTAGATAGTTTACCAAGTTCTTTATCTTGTGGTTTGTTTATGGTGTCCAGGTATCCTGAGGATTTTGAATTGTTTCAAGAAGAGAGTGATCCGCTGTGCCAAATGCTGTTGGTGAATTGAGACAGTCAAATTGTCAATAGACTTGGCAATGGAAGCTGCTGTTGATTTGGTAACGATCTGTTTTCAAAGTGGATGAGGATAGAAGCCTGTTTGGAGTGAAATCAAGATTAAAGGGAAGACGAAGGAATGGAGACAGTAAATAGAAACAACCGTGCCATTCATTAGAGGAATTTGCTGTAAAGGAGAGCAGAGGAATGGGCAGGTGATTGCAGAGGGAAGAGGAGTCAAGGGACTTATTCGTTTGTTAGCCTGTTTTGAAGGTGGTGAAATTGCAGCATATTTGTATACTGATGAAAAAGTCCAAAGGAAAAATAATGATGTTTTGGATAAATACAGGGAATGATTTCTAAAGAAATATCTTTTAATAAGTGAAAGGTGAAGGCATCCAGCACACAGGTTGGAGAGCTTGGCTTTAGGTAGGAAGATAGTTCATTCTGCATGACAAGGGGGAAGGCTGTGTTTATGGGTCAAGATGCAGGAACTGGAGGAATTGATGGTGGGAACATATAGAATTTCTGTTCTTACTCTTTCTGCCTCCAGGAAAATAAGCAGCAAGGAAATCAGCAGAGAATGAGAAAGTTTTGTAGAACTCCCATCAAGAAACGGAAACATGAAATTTTATAAAAGATTTAAAAGAGAAACCCTTGTATATTTCAGGTTACAATGTATTATGCCATTTTGACAGATATGAGCAACATTAGCACAGAATGCTTTAGAATCAATAAAATATATTGATTTCTGCCTCATGTGAATTCTAAGATAAGCTTCAGTATTCTTAATGTCCACCATTAGGAAAGTAGTTGTATACATCATGGTATGTCCACACTGGGGAATATTATGTAGCTATTAGAAAAACATTTATGTTAGATCTATATTTATTGGACTTGGATGGATTTCAAATATGTCTTTGTCAAGTGAGAAAAGCCAGCTGAAAGTAATGTGTTTATTGTGATTCCAGATTTTATAAAAACAAAAATGTGTTGTTTATTTTTGTATATCATGTTATTACTATGAAAAAAAGTTGGAAAATGATACATACCAGGCTATTATTATTGATTTCCTTTTGGGGAGTGAAAATGAAAGGACAATGGAAGAAGGATTAATAGCTTTTTTTATATAGATCTTTTTACTGTTTCGCTAATAACAATGAGATTCTGTAGATCATTCTCTATCGTCTGTTAATAACATACCCGATACTAGAACAGAGTCTTAAGATTCTGTTTAGTGGTTCTTTATAAAATAAAATCTTTATTTCCTGTTTGAATATTTTGGACTTTTCATTCTACCTTCTTACTTTCTTCTTCCTATTTTCCTGTGGAATTACAGATCAATTGTCTATTGGAATGATGGGGACAATAATAAGTATTTATCTAGGTATTCTATAAAAGCTAATTCAGATGAGCAGAAAGGTTAGATAATACCAACTTATATTTCTTGACTAGATTTTGCACCCTATGTGGAAGAAATTTATGCCCAGAGGCAGCTGCTGCCTCCGTAGTGGTCCCCTGTGTGTCTCTGGGCCTGTTGCCTAACCACACAGGGCAATATTTCTCATGCTTCAATGTGAAATGAATTCATTTTAAAAATGCTTAATTCATAGGAGAAATGTGAGCAAAAAATGGATATTGGATGAAGAAATATTTTTTACCTTTCCTCTTATTGATCTTTTGGCAGTGTTGGTAAATTTCATTCACAGCCTCCTTCTTTTAAGAGTTTATCTTAGCTTCTGTGACACAACACTCCCCCTCAAATATCTTACCTACACCCATGTCTTCCAAGCCAAACTTTTTCCTTGAGTTCCAAATTGTCTACTTGACAGATCCTCTTCACTAGACCAAAAGTACTTGGAACCTGAAATTTCTCAAAATGAACTCATCTTGTTTCCCACTACTATTTTCCAATGTTTGAA
This sequence comes from Chaetophractus vellerosus, assembly GCA_004027955.1. Classification (NCBI taxonomy): domain Eukaryota; kingdom Metazoa; phylum Chordata; class Mammalia; order Cingulata; family Chlamyphoridae; genus Chaetophractus; species Chaetophractus vellerosus. The sequence continues at coordinate 18,097 of PVKH010004750.1, read as the reverse complement.
ATATCAACAAATAGTACTATGATTCATCCAGTTTCGGAAGCCTGAAATTGAGACTTAATATCCCTCTCCCTGACTCCCTATGATTAGTCTACCTTTAAGTCCTACTGATATTATCTTCATTTCTACTGTCACCACCCATAGCCTCTTAACTGGTCTACCCACATCCATTCTGCATCCACCTCATCTAAGTTCATTCTTTGGAGTGCAGTCAGGTTAATCTTGACACACTTTGCTTTAAATTTTCTTCTAAGAAATTATAGCCTATAAGGACCTTTAAGTTCCATCTCTAAGGATCTCCTTGCTCTCTGTGTTTTAGCTACATTGAACTTCATTTGGTCCCATGTTCTTGCAATGATCTCTTTAGTCCTTGGGACTTTGTACCTACAGTTTCTACTTTTAGAATGTTTTATACCCACATTCTTCACCTGGTTCATTCCTACATACCCTAAGGTCTCAGATCAAGCATCACTTTCTCAGAAAAGCCTTCTGGACCTTTCAAGGCAAACAGGAAAAAATGTTCTCATAGCACCATCTATCTTTCCCTAGTTACTATTTTAAATTAAGGTTAACATTTGTTTGTATGACTTGATTAATTTTCCAGAAGAAATCCCAAATTATTTTTTATATATATTTTTTATTTTTTAAAGAAGCTTTGGATTATATAAATGTTACATAAAAATATAAGGGATTCCCATATGCCCCACTTTCCCACATTAACAACATCCTTCATTAGTGTGGTACATTTGTTACAATTGATGAACCCATATTGAAGCATTGCTACTAACCATGGACTACAGTTTACATTGTAGTTTACACTTTATCCTGCACAATTTTGTAAGTTATGACAATTTTGTAATATACAGTGGCCTGTATCCGTCACTGCAGTGTCATGCAGGACAAATCCAATGTCCTGAAAATGCCCCCATATTATACCTATTCTTCCCTCTCCTATCCCTCAGAACCTCTGGTAGCCACTGCATTTATATTAATGGTAAGAGTTCTTCCATTTCTAGAATAATAAGTCTGTGGTAGAATAATAATAAGTCTACTTTAGTCCATTGCACATTCCTCAATCTTGAGGATTTGGGGATGGTAATGCCCACTCTGCTTCTAACTGAGAGAGGCCTTAGATCCCATGGGGCAGATAGATGGAGCTATCTTGCTTGCGGTTGCAGATACTCTCTGTTCCTTGGGATGGGCATTGTCCATCATCATCTCCTTGTTAGTTGTCCTGGGTCCCAACTTATTTTCTTTACCAATGTATTCCAGTGCCTAAAGCCAAGTATATTGAATGCATTTAATAAATATTTGTTGAATAAGTGAATGAATATTTTTGAAAAAATTTCAAACTTTAATCAATTTTCATTTTTAAATTATCATTTTACAACATTTATAATCTTTGAATGTTTTCAGATTACCAGAGTAATACATATGCAAACATTAGATATTAAGTGTAAAGATAAAGGGATATTTTACCTTCCCTGTCTAGTATGATATGTATATTAGTATTGATATGTATACTAGTATTGATATGTATACTTAAATTTTTATTTCATTTTCCATTATCTGGAAATTTATTGCCAGATCATCATTAGTTGATATTTTTAATTTTACTTTAGAATTTTGTTCGATAATTATTTTTTCATAACATTGCATATATTTCACTTTATGTTTGGGGAGGTTGTTAATTAAAAAATTACTTAATTGTTTTTAAGTAGTAATACAAGAATGTGATACAAATTTCAAAAATTATACACCAAAAAAATTAAGTCTCTTGCCTAAACCCAGTTTCTCTTTCCAAACACAACCACTACTATCAGATTCTTATTAATCTTTCTAAAAATCAGCCCATTCTTATATATGCATACATACCATACACATGCACATGTGTATACCTATGTATTCTTTCTGTGCACAAATAATGCTTTCACTTCAGAGAAAACATTCTATATTTCTACTTACAGAGCAGTCTCATTCATTTTCAGGGCTGTTTAGTAGTCCGTTATATGGGCGTACCATCATTTATTCAATAATCTCTTGTTGCTGTAATAAATATTCTTGTACATATGTCATCTTGTATATGTGTGAGTATATGGAATTGCTAGGTCAAAGGATTTATACATGTTTAATAATATTGGATATTACCAAAATTCTCTCTATAGAGATTGTTCTAATTTTTTTTACAATCCCACCAACACTATGGGACTCCTGATTTTCCATCATCTTTGTCAACGCAAAGTGCTTACCAACTTTCGGATTGCTGTGTGTCTAACAATAGAAAACTGTTATTTCCTTTTAGATGTTTAAGACATTTTATGGAAGTATAATATGCATTCAGAAGAGTACATATATTATATAAGTGTGATCAGCATCCAGATCAAGAAGCAGATCAGTACCAGCATCCGTAGAAGCTGTTCCCCTTCAATCGCTGCTCTCATTCCAGCCAAGGGGAAAAACCATCCGGACTTATAGCAGCATAGAGTAATTCTGCCACTGTTATATCTCTATAAATGGAAACATAATTTGTGCATTCCATTAATATTTTATTGAACAAGAAGACTGCATAAAACTAAATAGTTTTTGAAGTAAGCTTTCTTTTCATGCTAAGTAGAGGTTTTCTTCTACCAATAAGCACATTACAGTGAACACTCTTCGTTTTACACTGAGAATTACTGACTAACAGATTTATTTTATTGGATTGGAAAATATATTAATGACTAATCTGAATGTAAGTGCAAATACTTTAAACTCAGTACCGATTTCTGATTGCTGGTTTAAAGCGCTGTTTAGACAATTCAATTTTTGAAAATCTTTATAGAACATCATAAAATGCTGTTTCCTTCAAATTTTCCAGAATAAACATAGTTCTGCTATATATTTTCACAACCTGTACTTTATCAAGATATTCAAGGGCCCAAACCTTTTAAACATTTAGGCAAATGTTGGACCCAACATTTACCTAATTCATTTGTTTCTCTGTCAGTGTTTTGCATCTCACATCAGGAATAAAAGGTATTATTTCTTAACTGACACATCAATCTCAGTAAATCATAAAAAAAAATATCATGTCCAAAATTGGTATCCTCTTATTATTTTTCTGTTTTTCTTTTTAACAGGGTATGATCTTGGAATGGAGAGTAAAATTTAGAGATGATATTAAGAGCCTTTCTTAGTGACTAGGCACTAGGAGGCTATAGTAAGCTTTATGTATAACAAACAGAGTTGAAAGTGACATATACAAATAACCTCCCTAGAACAGTGGCAACTGACATCTGTAATTATTTATTATTGTTGTTTCTTTATCTTCAGTACACTTCAATATTTGCCAAAGTTTCCTTTCAGTTGCATTAGCTTCCCATTGCTGCTGTAACAAATTACCATACATTTGGTGGCTTAAAACAACACCAGTTTATTATCTTACAATTCTGGAGGTCACAACTTGAAAATTGTTTCACTTCAATAAAATCAAAGAGGTGACCAGCAACATTCTTTCTGGGGAGATGCTAGTGGCACAAAGTGGCTTTGGGGCAGGGATATCACTCCCTATGATGTGTTGTTCGGTGTCCCAGGAAAATCACTTTTACCACGAGCTTATAAAGGTTTGGAAATAGGAGACGGAGAGAAAAAAAGAAATTGCTTGCTGGAGATAATTTATGCTCATTTGCTCCCTTATGTCCAGGCTGTTTGTGACAGTGAATCTTTTTGATGTCTCACGTGCTCAGTGTGGCGAGAGCTCTGCAGATGGGCAACAGGCTACAGCAGAGTCACCAGCCCAATTCCTGCTTTTAATAAGCTCCTTTTCTTGGGCAAGTTTCAACCAGTTTCACGATCTAGAAAATGAAGAATTCTCTTCCATCTCTAAAACCTTATGGTTTTTATGGTCAATACAATTCAAGAATCATAATGCCAGGGTAAATTCCTCTCTATACGATAAAGGTAGTCTGACTTTTATCTTGACGTAAAGAATAGATGAAATGTATTATTCAAATGGATGAAGATACAAACATCAAGAGTGGGTGGTCAGACTTTACGTTATATAAGTAACTGCCTTGATTTATAGATGACGAAGTAAATAATACTATTTTCAGAATCTAAGTTATTTTTTTAGATTGTCCCTGTGGCAATTGGTTGGGAAAATAGCTACAGAATTTAGAAGTTAGGATGTTTGAGTTGTGAGCTAGCTAACTTGTAGAATGCAAAATAACTAGGAAAAAAAGAAAGAGCTCACAGGTCTCTGGGTAGTTGAAATGTCTTCTCATCACTTAGAATATATTTGAGGTTAGAAGGAGATTTTTGGCTTCTATCATGTGATGCTCTTTCTCTGAATTGGCATATTTTCCAAGGCCTTCATGACTTGGAAGTTTAAGTACATGCCTTTTTTCATAAATAATGGCAAAGAAAATGGGGAAAGTGCTTGGTAGATATATCTGCATGGAATTTCTTTTTAGAACTTTTGTTTTTACTGTGACTGAATTGCACTCAGTTTGAAATGTTTGAAATTTAGCGTGGTCTCCAAACATGTGGTTGTTTCCAATCTTTAGATTTTAGGACTTAACTTTTAACACACTAGTCACCAAAAGGCAACATGATTCCCCAAGTGTGGTAGCATCTTTGAACCACAAGTTAATGAAAATGGACAATTTTAACTGCCAAACCACAACAGTGCTTCCGGTGTCTGAAATCTTGCTTTGAGCTGGTGCAAATGCATGTGTTCTACATCTGTATTAGACAGTTTAGCCTTGACATTCCTTCATCCCATGCAATATTTGTTAAATAAAAGAAAGAGGAAGGAGCAGACATGCTTCACCCAGATGTGATATTTAGCTACTCTGGAAATTCTTTCACCATGGCTTTCCTGTTACTGAACGGTACTGAACCAGTGCTGGTCTTCTGCATCCAATTTAAATTGATGATTGCTAGTAACTTATTATCCTGATTTCTAATCTGTTAATCACAATAAATCTGTATAGAACAAGAGTAGTGTGATTTATTCCAATAGCAGCTCTAGTCTCAGTTTCATGTTTTAAAATTCTGTATTTAAATAATTACCTCTTATGAGAGCCACTTTTATTTTTAAGTACCTTTAAAAGGTTGTTTTTTTTTAAGACAATCCAAATTAGATATTCTAAAAGTTTTATCAAGAAAGGGTCAAGTGTCATGACTTTATCATATATATTTCTAAAAATCAATGCACAGAGATTTTAACTGCCTTTTATCAATCCTGGATGTCAAATAACATCGAAACTCTTGTTATTATTTTTTTTCTTACCATCTTCCTTTTTATCCCTTCTTTGTTCCCTTTCTCGCTTCACTCTCTTCTTTTCCCTTATCATTCCAAATCAGAAAACATATGAAGTAGTGCTAATAAGGTGGCATAAATACAGAATGGATTAATAACTAATTCAGTTTTATAACATATTCTCTAATGTGGAAGTATGATTTTGAAGCATATATAGTTTAAAAAAAGATTTGGAACTAGGTTTGAATTGTTATTCAATCCTTTGAATATATAAATATTTCTAAAGTACTGAAAAATAAAGTGCATGAATACTGTTGCTTGAGTATATGAACAATTGTCCTTAAAATAGCATTAATCGTTCAATGAGTGTTATAGAGTACATCTACGCAGGACACCATGCTTGATGCACAAGACTAGAGCACAATGGTCTGCAAACCGTGTGCTGGCAAATGTGAGGCTTTATACATGTTCTGTACAGTATAATTTCAAAAACTTTCATGTATCTTAAAATGTTTTGTGTCATCCAATTTGTTATGAGGACAAGGTATATGTGATTGTGGTGTAGACCATGAAATAACTTGCTTTTTCAGTTATTCTCTTTAAGTCACTCTTTCAGTCGGTTATGGTTCATCTTAAATTTTTTTAATCAAATGGATGACAGTACCTTTGCACTGGTCATGTTAAAATTTCATATCTATTCATGTCCCCTTATTTAACATTGTGGGAGAGAAAAATATTTTTGCCACATTTAGAATAACAGAATCCAAACTTTTAGTATGCATATCCCATGAAGCATAATATGATAGCATGTATATAATTTGTCAGAATGTATATATGTATATATATAATTCTCAAATATTTTTACTGGTAGTGATGTGTGAACAAAAAGTTTGGAGACTACCACTCTAGAATATAAGTTCTATAAATGAATGGATTTTTAAAAAATCATTCTCAACACTAAGCACAGTTTCGTCCATATTTGTGATTCAAAGGATATTTATTTAGTGAACTAATAGATGACTTCAGCATATTTGTATAGAGCTCAATTAAATGTCAGTGAAATCTCAGGCATGTCTGCTTCATACATGCTTTGCCAATGCAGTCTGTTGAACAACATTAAGTAACATCATAAAAATGAGTTGTAATATGATAATATAGACAGATAGATTTAACATGTATTTTTAAGTTTTCTGCATTTTATATTTGTGATAGGGAATCCAATTATTGTTAAAAGTACCAAAAAGAATCTCTAAATCTATGCTAGTGACTCACTAAATTGTGGAAAGATTCATTTCTTCTGAAAAATCTACTGGTTTGTGCCTGTGGTAGAATGGGCTCTTGCAAATAATGTGATAATTGTTTGCAGTCCCACTTCAGCCTGTTCTAGTTGTTTTGTATACTAATTAGGGGTCATTTGTATTTGTCCCAAAACTTGTTTATGCCATTTGTTCTTGTTGTTTAATATTAAATTTAATTTAAAATTTATTTTTTCATGAAATTGAATAAAATTTTATATAAGCAGGTGAAATGTGAGAGCATAAAGAGAAATGTTTCTAAGCAATCTAAGGTAAGTGCTTTGGAAAACTTTGGTAAAAATTGCAAGTTAAATTAGGTGCGGAAAAACAATTATAAATTACTGGAAAGAGAATTTTAAAAATCTAGATGATTTGCATATACAAATTGCTTTGACTATATCTTTAAGCTCCTGCCATTTTCAAGAAACTGATACTAAAAATTAGATATGATGTGTGTGTGAGGGGTGGGTATATAAGAACTGAATAATCTGCATAATTTTTCTGTAAACCTACAACTGCTCTAATAAATACATATATATATAACTTGGTAAACACACACATACACATACAGAAAGATCATGAGGAACTCTGAGGAGCAGCCACTTACATACAGATGTCTTATCCATACGTAGAAACATAACAATGGACATTTGTGTGTTTTACATGAAAAGTTAATGTAAATTTGTATGCTTTTAATGATCCCCTCTTTAATGATTCTTTTGACAAACTGACTAATTACCAGCCCAACTGCATGATACTAGGAGAACTTCTACTATAATTCAGCTTTGAAAATTCCTTCTTCTTGTCTTTTGTGCTTTGGGGGCAATGTGATGGACAAATGTCAAGACTGAAAAACAGAGTGTTACAAATTTATTACCATTTGCAACTTAATTGTGTGAGTCAGGATTTTCTTGATATTGTGCAGCCTAAATAAAGTAGAGAAATAAGGAAACACTATCATGTCTCTCACTTTGAAGACAAATGTTATTCAGATCCCCTCATTTCAAATGTCTCCTAATAGCAACATTGTTTTCACTGGCTGAAAATTATTTTTCTGACCCACAATTTCAAATAAGGGGACATGAACAGATGTGAAAGATTAGGTAACGTCATCAACATGGCGATATAACACATTCCCCGAAAAAACTCCCCAGAGATTAAGTAAATAAAAGGACAAATCTGACTTGCTGAGAACTCTGGAGGATGGTAGAGACTGAAGAAGGACTCCACAAATGCTGAATCAAAGAAAAATGAAAATATCAGATAGGAAACTTCCATCCCATTCCACTCCTTCTCCCTCACTGGGTCCTGTGCAGCTTGTGAGGTCCTCAGACATAGTAACCCAGATCCTTCCCACTTCCCAACAGGGAGAGCAACAATAGAACCCCATGCATATCAAGGCACAGGGACACAAGTCCACTGATACCAGGGTCAGACACATCCACTGAGGACTGCTGCATATAAAAGAGCCTCCAGGAGGAGAAAAAAAAAGGGGGGGGGGGTTTGGGAGAGAGAGACCATAGTAAAACTGCAGCTGAAAAGTGCTGCTCTCACTCAAACCAGCTTCTGGCAACTAGACCACCTAAATGCAAAAGGGACTTTCTGGTGTGATCCACCTTTCTGGATTGGCCCCATCTGACTGCCCGGAGTGGGATACCATATCAGAGAGGAGACTGGAGGCAGAAAAACCTCATGGAGAATTAAAAAGGAGGAGGAATAAACCGAACTGCTGTAAGGTAGGAGGGTCTCAGAACTGAAGAGAATTAAAAAAAAAAAAACAGAGTACTGACTGAGGAATCGAATTTAAATAAGTCATAGGAGCTAGGGAGAAAATTCTGCACAAAAACAAATAGAAGAGATCAAGATTCCTAGAGAAGGAACAGAGGAAAGGAAGTTTTCTCCTGGAGGTGAAACAATTACACAAAAAGTGAAATCTTAAAAATTGTGCCACAAAGCCAGGGAAGAATCAGATGAAGAAGAGCTGAGAAAATCTGATCAGTTAAACACAGGCTATTCTAAAGATCTAGAATAAGTTGGACCAAGCATCAAAGAAGATTCTTAACACAAAGCCAATAAAAAATAAAACCATAGACAAGAGGGAGAAACTGACCTTCAGAGATAGCTCAACTAATTAGTTTTGAACAACTAATCAAAGAAATTCAAACAAATCTCCTAAAACAATTCAAGGAGATGAAGGAAAATATGCACAAAGAGATAAAGGATGTTTAGAAGACAATGTGTGAACATAAAGAAGACTTTAAAAGTATAAAAAGAAACATAACAGAAAAAGGCACAACAGTAGTATTAAAAATATACTAGAGACATACAACAGCAGATTTGAAGAGGGAGAAGAAAGGACCAACAAACTAAAAGACAGTAAGATTGAAATCATACAGTCAGAAGAACAGATAAAGTATAGAAAAAATTGGCAAGTGTCTTAGGGATTTGAGTGACAACACAATACATACAAACATACGTATCATGGGTATCCCAGAAGAAGATCCTCAATAAGACTATGTGCTGATTTCTCATCAGAAACCAAGGGTAATTAAAGGGTAAATTAAAAACTCAATAATACTGTATCCTCAATATACAACTCTACTCTTAAATTCCAAAAAGAATCAGAATACAATTGAACAAGGTAAAGAAATAGTTTCTAATAATTGACATGCAAAATACAATGTGGTAAAGTGGGAATAAAACAGCATAAAGAGGGGAAATAGGGATATGGGAGTGGAGAACATGTATGCTATTGAAGCTAGGTGGATATCTTTTCAAAATAGTAGGTTATAGATGTAGGTTGTATAGTATAAACCCCTGGGTAACTACAAAGAAATGATTTTAAAAATATACAGAAACAGAAATGAGGGAGGGATCACTTAGATACATCACAAAAGATCAACTATATAGGAAAGGAGGTTGCGATAAAGGAAAAAAGAGGGAAAAAAAGATATGACATATAAAAACCAAAGGACAAAATGGCTGAAGCAAGTATGGCCTTTACAGTAATAACACTGAATGTTAATGGATTAAACTCCCCAATAATACTACATAGAGTGGCAGAATGGATAAAAGAAACATGACCTGAATAAATGTTTATCAGAGACTCAACCTAGACCCAAAGATACAAATAGTTTCAAAGTGAACATTTGGAAAAAGATATTCCATGCAAATCATTACTAAAAAAGCGTGGACATAATAGAGTTTAATCAAAGGCTGTTATAAAAGACAGAAAAAGACACTATATATTAATAAAGGAGGCAATTAACCAAGAAGAAATAACAATCATAAATATTTATGCACCCAACCACAGTTCCCCAAAATACATGAGGCAAAAAGAGCAAAACTGAAGAGAGAAATAGACACCTCTATAATAGTAGTTGGAGACTTCAATACACCGTTCTCATCAATAGATAAAACATCTAGACAGAAGATCAATAAGAAAACAGAAGACTTGAATAATATGATAAATGAACTAGATCTCACAGGCATATACAGAACATTGCACTGCAAAACAGCAGGATATACTTTCTTCTCAAGTGCATGTGGATCATTCTCCACATGTTGGGTCACCAAAGAAGTCTCGATAAATCTACAAAGACTGAAATTCTTCAAAGCATCTCCTCTGAACATAATGAAATGAAGCTAGAAATCAATAACAGACCGAGAATTGGAAAATTCACAAATATATGGAAATTAAATAACACACTCTTAAACAATCAGTGGACCAAAGAAGAAATTGCCAGAGAAATCAGTAAATATCTCAAGATGAATGAAAATGAGAAAACAACATATCAAAGTTTACAGGATGCAGTAAAGGCAGCACTGAGATGGACATTTATAGCACTAAATGCCTACATTAAAAAAAGAAGAGAGAAAATGCAAGCCCTAACTGCACACCTGGAAGAACTACAGAAAGAGTACCAAATTAACCCCAAAGCAAGCAGAAGGAAAGAAATAATAAATATTGGAGCAGAAATAAGTGAAATTGAGAGTAAAAAAAAAGAATAAAAAAAGAAAAGTTGGTTCTTTGAGAAGAGGAAAAAAATGGACAAACCCTTAGATTCTGAAAGAAAAAAGAGAGATGTAAATAAATAAAATTAGAAATAGAGGGGGACATTCCTACTTACACCACAGAAAGAAATACTATCATAAGAAGATACTATGAACAACTGTATGCCAACTAATTAGACAACTTACCTGAAATTCATAATTTCCTAGAAACACCTACACTGAATCTGGAATAGAAGACCTCACCAAACCAATCACAACTATAGTATGCAATATATTTATCCTTGTGTCAATAGCATCCAGTTATGAACACTGTAGCTTCATAGTATGTTAAGGTCATATTGACCAATGGAATCAAACTGAGAGTTTAGAAATAGACCCACTGATTTTTTAAAAATGTTATGAATTATTATCATTCATACATGAACATACATAAACAATAAATATATAGTAAAAGTTGTGAACTTACAAAACAAACATGCATAACATTATAGAGGGGTCCCATACATCAACCCACTACCAAAACCTTACATTGTTGTGAGACATGTGTTATAAATTATGAAAGAATATCATCAAAATATTTCTACTAACTATAGTCTGTATCTTACATTTGGTGTATTTTCCCCCAGACCATCCTATTATTAATTTTAAAATATAAATATATATTTATTACAGAAGTTGTGAACTTACAAAACAATCATGCACATGTATAGAATTCCCATACAACACCCCTTCATCAACGCATCACACCATGGTCCAACATTTGTTACAGATTATGAGATAATATCCTCAGACTATTACCATCAACCATAGTCCATAGTATACATTTGGCACACTTTTTCCATACTCTATTATCAACACAGTACATCTTTGGCATAGATGCATGACTATTACAGTATTGCTGTTAACCAAGCCCATAGGTCACACTAATTGTATTTTTTCCCATGCTTCTCCACATTCCCACTACCCTGCAATAGCAACATACATCTGCTCTAGTACACAGAAGGACACTCTTGCATCTGTATCATCAACCACTATTCTCATCCACCTGTGTTCACTGTGTTATTCAGTCCTTAAATTATTCTCTAGCTTTCTTTCAATTGACATTTACATCCCTATATGACCCATTGATTTTTGACAAGGCTACCAATTCAACTCAATTGGGAAAGTATAATCTCTTCAAGAAATGATGCTGGGAGAATCTAATATCCATATACAAAAGAATGAAAAGGTACCCCTATCTCACACCATATACAAAAATTAACTGTAAATGTATCAAAGACCTATTATAAGAAACAGGACTATAAAACCCCTGGAAGAAATTGTAGGGAAACATCTTCAGGACCTTGTGTTAGGCAATGGTTTCTTAGAATTTACACCAAAAGCATAAGCAACAAAAGAAAAAAAATAGATAAGTGGGACCTCCTCAAAATTAAAAATGTGTTTGCATCAAAAGACTTTGTCATGAAAGTGAAAAGACAACTGACTCAATTGGAGAAAATACTTGGAAATCACATATCCAATAATGGCTTAATATCCATAATATATAAAGAATTCCTACAACTCAACATTTAAAAAGACAAAGGTCCCAATTAAGAAATGGGCAAATGACTTGAATAGACATTTCTCCAAAGAAAATATATAAATAGCTAAAAAGCACATGAAAATATGCTCAACATCACTACCTTTTAAGGAAATGTAAATCCAAATCACGAGACATCATTTCACACCCACTAGAATAGCTACTCTTAAAAAACAAAAACCAAACCAGAAAACTACAAGTATTGGAGAGGATGTGAAGAAAGTGGAAAGCTCACTCATTTTTGGTGGGTATATAAAATTGTGCAACTGCTGTGGAAGACAGTTTGATAGTTTCTCAGGAAGATAAGTATAGAACCATATGACCAGCAATCCTGCTACTAGGTACCCAGAAGAGTTGAAATCAAGGACTTGAACAGATATTTACACATAGATGCTCATAGTGATATTAGTCACAGTTGCCAACAGACGGAAGCATCGCAAGTGTCCATCAACCATGAATGGATAAACAAAATGTGGCATATACATACAATGGAATATTATTCAGATGGAAAAAGGAATGAAGTCCTGATGCATATGACAACAAGGAATAAACATTGAGGATATTATACTGAGAGAAATAACCTTGATAGAAAAGGACAAATATTGTGTGATCTCACTGATATGAACTAATTGTAAGATGCAACTCATCGAGTTAGAATCTAGATAGATTAGAATTAGTGTATGGGGGGGGGTAAGGGAGAGAGCTGAGTATAGGCCAAGGTGTTGGAACTTAACTTGGCAGTTTTGAGCCACTAACAGTGCTTGATTCTAGAAATGACACTATAATTTTTCAATCATTAATTAATGGAACTTCATTTGTGATGGATATAAAAATGTTATGAGAAAACCTGATAAATAACAATTAATTCTGCCTGTAGTGGGGCTACATCTCTATAGAGATGACACTTCAGTTTTAACTGGAAGGATACATATTTTGGACTATTTATCCAGCAGGGCCGTATAGCATTGCTTGAAGAGGGAGGACACCAGCGTCAGAGACACCAGCACTGAAACTGTATAACACAAAATAATTTATGTACTTAGTAGTTCCATTTGTCTTCATTTTAAGGCAATTCCTGCTAAATTTTTAATAAATTCCAAATTAGCAGAATTTAAGTTAAGGAATTTTATTTCCATCTACTTTATTAGTTGAATTCTCTTATATTCATAGATCCCGTCATTAAGTTTGTATATTGGAAGCAGTTAAATAATTAAAAATGAACACAATAAAAAACTTTTAGATCAAAAATTGATCATTATTCTGAAAAACATGAAAATCAAAATAAAAATGTAATTTTATTTGTGAAAACAAAATGTTTGCTCAAATGGTATTATTAAATGACTTCTAAAATTGGTTCTTTTAATATTTTAGAAAGATAAAAAATTGATGTCATATAGTTCAGGTTCATGTACATTAAAAATGCCTTCTTTAGGCATCAAGTTGTTTCCTTTTATAGATCACTGAAAAATATGCTCTTTTAGAATTGGGCTTTCAGATTTATACATGATTAATAGAGAAACCAAGTACAATTTAATCATCTTTTCCAGTGCTGTATTGGCTTTCATTTGGGAAGTTAGCTAACTTATAAATAACTAAAATACCAATGGATAAGTTCATACCACAGAAGTGCCTATATAACATATATTTATAAGAAAATATGAATACTGTTATATTTGGAATCATTTAAAAATATATCTGTAAGATTAGTACTTAAAAGAATGAGCAGAATTCATAACATTCATACATTAAGAGCTGCAGTTTTCATGTATTAGAGCACTTATTTTTAAAATAACACATTTTAATATTTATCTGCTAAGAAGAAAATTGAGGAAACATCAATAAAAACAAAAAATTACTCTTTATCTGACACCAGGAAATTAGTGTTTTATATATGCTGTATATATAATTTTCTAAACATTTTCCTTATAAAAATTGCAATAATATTTCATTTTTATTTCAGTTATCCATTTAGCATAACTGAATATTCTAAATCACTTTTCAGGAACATGATTTTAATTACTACACAAATATCATTGTAGACATGTATCATAATTAATTTAGACAGTCATCTGTGGTTGGCATGTCTTTATGTGGTTTGTAGTGTAACCATGGGATTAACTGCCTTTGACCTAAATATTTGTGTCCATCTCTTTGAAGTGCAGTACCAGGTTAGGAGAAGTGAGCACTCTTAAGCCTTTTGAATCATATTGTGAAACTGCTTTTCAATTTATATGCCCACTGTTGGTATAAGAGTAACCCACTTTCTCCAAACCCTTCCTACCTGGGTAGAATCATTATTTGTTTCTGATTTTACTGTTTTTATTTTTTTTTTTTTGGTTTCTTCTTTGGGATTTATTTTTTTTAAATTTCTTTGAGATTGAACAGGTTTCATAATTATTGGAGATTTATATTTCTTTTGTAAATTAATCTTTCCTGTAGATTCATACTGGGTTCCTTTATTCATTTAGTTCACAAGTGATTTTCTTTTCTTTCTCTTTGATTTAATATTTTGTTTATGGCATCTTTGAAATGCAGATATTTATAATTGGATGACTCAAATCTAAGGCTCTAGTTTCCCTGTCTAGGGTTTTGTGTGTATGTGTGTGTGCGGGCGCAAGCACATGTGTACATGGTGATGGTCTGTAGAAAATGAGCACAAAGGAGGGAGAATCACACTGGTAAATTTTGAAATATTAATCTCCCACTTATTATTCAATTTTATTCAGTGAAAAGTGAAAGAATCTGTGTAAAATTTCCACATATTTATGAATTTGAGGATTCACTTATGTCTCTAGGTCAAGGTCTTGAAAATGACATGGGTCTCATGAATTTTTCCCCAAAAGAAGATATTACTTTTACAATAAGAAACCAGGACATATGCTACTCAAAATCAATGAATTTGAGTGCTTTTAAAAATACAAAAGGGATATTTCCCAGTAAGATATAAAACTGCATTTATGATAGAAGAGAAAAAAATCAGTACTATGTTTAAGTCTCTCAAAACTTTCAAGACAAATTAGGTTGTGATTGTCACGACAAAATTTTTATCCGATGAGAACTTGAAGCTGTCTACATTATTGCCAATAAATGTTTCCCATTAGAAGTGACACTGTGCATTTTAGATGATGAAATACTTCTGTTAATGGATGTAGAAGTTCAGCTGTGCCAAAAATATTTCATCAAGTGGATTCTCTGCATGAGGTAAAATCTCACCAAGTATAAAATTTTATGAACAATATTTTACATAATATGTATTTTATGTATTTGGCAAAACTTTAAAGAAAAGCAAGAAATGAAAAACATAAATTTCAGGATAGTAGTTACCTCCAAGAGGGAAGGGAGGGAGAGTGATCAGGGAGGGATACAGAGGGAGCACCAATGGTACTGAGAATGTTTGATTTTTAAATTGGGAGGTGTTTATACAGGTATTGCTAATATTATTCCTTATATCTTATATATGTATTGTACAAAGTCTTTGAATAAGCTCCTTTATGATGATTTAATAATTAATTTTTAAAATCACAAAAATATTTAATGTGCATATGGCCACACATCATGTTGATCTCCTGCCCCTATGGTGTCTGTTCCACCTTCCTCTCTCCTGTCTGGTCGGTGGTCTCCCGTCCTTTGCTGTCCAATGTTTTCTCTGCAGTGATCCCCTGGGTGAGTTCTCCCCAGGCAGCCAGCAGCAAATAAATGGGCTTGTCCTGACAAACCTGACTCCCAATTCAGAATTTACTTACCTGTACCTGCACAGTCTCAGATTCGTGCGCCTTGTTTTCCAAATGGAGTATCAGTGAATTGAATAAATTAATTTATGGAAGTTGTAAATAAAAGAATTAGAGCCTCTTCTCTCATCTCCAGTTTAGCAACGGCCTTCAGAGACAATCGCCCCCGCCTTTGCTATCCACTTAAAACTGGGAAATGATGCCTAATGTCTATCCCAAATCTCTTTCCTCAGCCCTACACTTGTATTTTTGGCTAAATGCCCCACTTGCATATCAAACAAATATAAAATTGAATGCATAATTCATCACAATCACCCCATACCTTTTTTTCCTGACCCATGTGTTGATGAATGGCAAGGCACTTGCCCAGTGGTACAGGTCAGATATATAGGAGTCATACTAAAGTCATCCCCTCCCCATTTCTAGTGACTCTACCTTTGCCATCTGTATCAGTCAGGGTTCTCCAGAGAAACTTAACTAGCATGATTTGTGCGTTTGTGGTATGTGCACATGAGTGCATACATACACATATGAGATTTGTTATAAGGATTTGGCCCATGCACCCATGGGGACTGGCAAATCCAAAATCTGTAGGACAGGCTGCAGGCTGGAAACTCTGGTAACAGTGATATTGAAGTCCTGTGTCCCAATTCCCCAGAGGAAGCTGACAGACTGCAAATTACAGGTAGAGTTGATATTGAAACCTTGAGGTAGAAATTCCTCTGACCTCTGGAAACCTCAGTTCTTGCTCCAACAGATTGGATGGGGTCATACCCACAAAATGGATGGTAATCTACTGTACTTAAGATCAACTGATTATACATGCTAATCCCATCTATGGAATACTTCCACAGTAACAACTAAGCCAGTGTTCTTACCATACAAATGGATACCATAAACTATGTGTTTATGACACATAAAGTCAACCATCATAAAGGCAGAATTTCTTACTTGGATCTTTGCATCCACATCTTTAGTAATAATGTAGAGTCAATGGCTTATCCTAAATATGAATGGACTCTGCCTTTGTGAGGTTTACGGTCTAGTGAGGGGAATGGACAATAAATAATTCAACTCTGCTCCATCTCTGCTCCCCACTCCACTAGTCCAAGCCATCATCATGTCTTACTTGGACTCCAGCAGTAGACTCCAAACTGGTGTCTCTGCTTACCTGAATGTCCTTAAATCTTCTCTTAGTAAGTTAGAAGGCAGGTATTTAGGTGGTATTTATTGGTCAATGTAGATTGCTCGTGAAATTTTCAGAAACTGTGTGGTGCTGAAAATTCCTGATAGTTTTTATTAAACTATATACTATACAAAATAATACGTTTTTGCATTTATGGCTCTTGGGTTCTCTTTTTTCGGTGTTTAATTCACTCTTCTTTTTGGGTCTAATTAATCCATTGAGAAATTGTTTTTACATAAATGAATGATTATCTGAGGATAAAATATCAGTTGAAAATTAAAATAGACACAGAACTATATAAATGTCTACAGATATATAGCTTTTATTGCACTGATTTACTAATTTAAGCCAGGGGTTCTTAACAAGTAGTCCACAAACTTGTATTGAAATTCAAAAAGCATTATTCTTGTGGGGACATATTGGTGCAGGTGTGTTATATTTATTAAATAATACACAGTATAGTGTGGACTTAGTAAGGGGTCTGTGGTTTTCACGTGACTGGAAAAGGGGTCTGTGGAACAAAAAAGGTTAAGAGCCCCTGATTTATGCAATCCTCTGATCATTACTGTTATTTTTTTAAAAAAAGAATAGTAGATATTTCCATTTATTTAAGAAGTATTCTGAGATTTCTATTTCCTAGTCTCTTTAGCCTGACCCTCAAAGGAATTATTTTTCATAAAAGACATTAAAGGCGAATCCTAGTGTGATTTTAGCAAATTAAAACATCAACTAATTACATTTAATTACAAATAATGCCCCAGAGTATTGGATTATATAAAGAATTAATGGAAGACAGTCAAGGTTTTCAAAGAAATTGATTTAAGACAATAAATAGGTTTTTTTTCCTCATTCTTTTTTAAAAGTTTTTTATTTTTTTAAAAAAGATATTTAGATTACATAAATGTTACATAAAAAATATAGGGGATTCCCATATGTTCTGCTCCCCACACTCCCCATATTTACCCCCATTAACAACATCCTTCATTAGTGTGGTACATTCATTGCAATTGATGAACACATTTTGGAGCATTGCCACTAAGCATGGATTATGGTTTA
>PVKH010004749.1:0-22938 GCA_004027955.1 Chaetophractus vellerosus | reverse complement strand
GCCATGGGCGGGCCAGAGCCGCCGTGGGCAGGGCAAAAAGCTGCCACGGACAGGGCAAAAGCCGCCACGGGCAGGGCAGGTCACCCGCAAATGGAGCGCAGCCAGCCACCCGCGAACTGAAGCAAGAGCCGGCCGTGAATAGAAGCAGAAGCCGCCCACAAGCGGGGAAAGCCGCGCCTGCGCAGTGACCAAGTCTCGGTGCGTCGCCGCAACGGGGGGAAGGGGAGATATGTAATAAAATAAATAAATCTTTAAAAAAAAAAAAAAAGAACCAAGTGAAACTTGGAATGAAGGAAGGAAGACAGGCAGAAATGATAAATATGGATGTAAATAAAATAGATATTTTTCTCACTTCTAAGCTTCTTTAAAATACTATTAACCATTTAAAGTAAAAATCATATCTACATCTTGGAGTTCATAATGTATATAAAACAAGATATCTAACCACAACAACACAAAAAAGATAGAAAGGGAAATGGAAGTATACCACCATTAAAGTCTTTAATTATTAATGAAGTGGAATAAGATCATTTGTCCATACACTGTGATAACTTAAAATTTCACCCTTCAAATCTTAGAGTAATTACTATTATTTTTAAAGTAGAGATAAAATGGAATGTGAAAATATACTAAGTTAATCTAAAGGAAGGGGGAAAAGAGAAATATAAACAAACAGAATACTAATAGTAATATGATATTTTAAATCGGGCCATATCAAAATTACATTAAATGTAAATAGTCTAAATACTATAATTAAAAGACAGATGCTGTCAGACTGGACAATATCAAAAGAGAATAAGATACAAATTTAGGCTGTCTACAAGAAATCAACTTTAAATATAAAACAGATAAAAAGAAAAAATGTGTATCACACAAACACAAAGCATAATATATAACATATCGACTTTGCATTTGCAGGACGCTGAGTGTGAGTCTCCTTAAGGTTTGCTCTAGGTGCCCCATTTGCCTCACAGTAGTAGTAAATCTGATAAACAATTGTCAAAATCATTACACTAAGTATTTAAGATATATGGATTTTATTGTATGCAAATTATACTTTTTAAAAAGTATAAGGAGTAAAATCATAAATAAAAATATAATTTCATAAAGGTTAAATAGCCATTCAAAGAGAAAAAAAATCAAAATCATAAATGATTCCTTTGCTCAGTCCCAACAAATTAAGTTTGGACACCTGAATACAGTGGATATTGTATTAATAGGTTTCATAATTAATAGGTTTTGTAATATTGAAATAAGTAATTTCTAATCCCCACTTAAATGTCTATGTTATGATTTTAATATATTGCTTGAGTATATTTGCAAATGATTTGAGTTTTTTCCCATTATTATTCTCAAGTGAGAGTGATCCACAGCATTCTTTTTAATGTAATATTTGAAGGTTTTTGTACCAATATATGATGACTTTGTAAATAGGGTTTGGAAGGTTTCCCTGCTTGTCTATGCTATGCAATATTTGAATAGAATTAGAGATAAGGATAAATTTAAAGAATTAGTTGAATTCATCTGTGAAATTATTTTTATGGAGGGATCTGTGTAGTCCTTTGGCAGCTTTATTTTGATTATGGTAACTGATCAGTTAACAAGTGGTGAAAGCAGGCATCCTGATATTAGTACAAAACCTTTCAGTCTTTTACCATTAAGTATGGTGTTGACTGTGGATTTTTCATAGATGTCCTTTATCAACTTGAAGAATTTCCCTTCTATTCATAGTTGATTGAATGTTTTCATTTTAACATGAAATGGTTGGGACTTTGTCAAACGCTTTTTTCTGCATTGATTTAAATGACTGCATGGATTTTTCTGTCATTCTGTTAATATGGTGCATTACATTGTTTAATTTTCATATGTTCAACCACCCTTGCATTTCTGAAATAAATCTCATTTGGTGCATACCATTTGGTGCATAATACTATCAATATGATGCTGGATCTAGTTTGTTGGTATTTTGTTCCCTCTATATTCATATAGATATTGGTCTGTAGTTTTCTTATATTCATAAGAGATATTGGTCTGTAGATTTCTTGTGATGCCCTTGTCTGGACTGGGCATCAGGGTAATGTTGTCCTCATAGAATGAGTTACAAAGTGTTCCCTCCTCTTCTGTTTCTTTAGATGAGTTTGAGGATAGAGTTTAATTATTCCATAAATGATTGGTGGAATTCACCAGTTAAGTCATCTGGTCCTGGATTTTTCTTTGCTGGGAGGTTTTTATTACAGATTCAGCCTCTTTACTTGTTATAGATCTACTTAGATTTCTATTTCTTTTTGAGTCAGTTTTGGTAGTTTGTGTGTTTCTCAGAATTTCTCTATTTCATCATGCTGTCCAATTTTTAGGCACAGAAATGTTCATAGTATTCTATTATATATTTCTAATTTCTGTAAGGTTTTTAGTAATGTCCCCACTTTCATTTCTGATTTCAGTTCTTTATATCGTCTTTCTTTTTTTCTTGATCAGTCTAACTAAAGGTTTGTTAATTTTCTCGGCTTTATCAGGCAACCAACTATTTTTTCCCCATTGATTCTTTCTACTGTTTTTCTATCCTGTATTTCATTTATCTTCACTTTAACTCTTACCTTGAATCAACTAGTTCTGGGTTTAATGTGTTCTTCTTTTTCTAGTTTCTTAAGGGGGAAGTTTAGGTCATTGATTTATCTTCTTTTTCAATATAAGCATTTGCAGTTAAGAATTTCACTTTAGGCACTACTTTAGCTGCCTCCCATAAGATTTGTTGTGATGTGTTTTCATTTTTATTCATCAAAAAATATTTTCTAATTTCCCTTTTGATGTCTTTATTTTTTACTCATTGGTTGTTCAGGAGTGTGATGTTTAATATGCCCATATTTGTGATTTTCCAGTTTTACTTCTCTTATTTGTAGTTTCAATACATTGTGGTCAGAGAAGATAATTTGTAAAATTTCAATGCTTTGAAATTTATTTAGACTTGTTTCATGACCTAATATATAGTCAATCCTGGAGAATGTTCCATATACACTTGAGAGACTGTGTATTCTGTTGGTGGTTGTAATGTTATATAGAGGTCCATTAGGACTAGTTGGTTTATAGTTCACTTCTATTTTCTTAAAAATCTTCTGTCTAGTTGTTCTATCCATTATTGAAACTGAGGTATTGACATTTCCAACTATTATTGTTGAATTGTCTATTCCTTTCAATTCTGTCAGTTTTTACTTCAGATAATTTGGGATTCTGTTCTTAGGTGTTTATATGTTTATAAGTGTTATATCTTCTTGAAGAATTAACACTTTGATCACCAACAATACCCTTCATTGTCTCATATAACAAATTTTTACTTAAATTCTATTTTGTCTGTTACAGCTGCTATTCCAGCTCTCTTCTGATTACTATTTATATGGCATATGTTTTCCATCTTTTCACTTTGAACCTATTTGCATCTTTGGATATAAAATAGTATATAGTTGGATAACGGGTTTTTTTAATTCATTCTGCTAAACTACTTTTTAATTGGAGAATAATCCATTTACAGTCAAATTAATTACTGATAAGAAAATATTTATATCTGCCATTTTGTTATTGGATTTCCATATGTCATATTTTCTATATTCCTTATTTCCTTCACTACTGCCTTCTTTTGTGTTTGATTTTTCTAGTCTACAATTTTTATTCCCTTCTTATTTCTTTTTCTGCATATTTTACTTATTTTCTTACTTGTTATCCTGAGGATTACAATTAACGTCTCAAATTTATAACTATCTGGTTTGAATTAATATTAACTTAGTTTCAAGAGTATACAAAATCTCTGCTTCTATAAAGCTCCTTCCCTCCGTTTTTGTTTTTTACTGTCACAAATTACATCTTTATACATTGCATGCCCATTAACATAGATTTATAAAGGCTGTTTTAGGCATTTGTTTTTCAAATCATATAGAGGGAAATTTGGAGTTATAAACAATTAATACAATATTACTGGCTTTTATATTTATCTATGTGCTACTTTTACTAGTGTTCTTTAGTACTTCATATGGATTAGGGTTATTGTCTAGTGTCCATTCATTTCACCCTGAAGAATTCCCTTTAGCATTTCTTTTAGGGCAGGTCTAGTAATAAACTCACTCAGTTTTTGTTATGTGAGAATTTCTTATTATCTCCTCATTTTAAGGCTAATTTTGACATCTGCAGCAATCTTTATAAAAGGAATTTTTCTCAGCACTTTAAATACATCATCTCATTACCTTCTGGTCTGCATGACTGCTGATGAGAAATTAGCTATTAATCTTATTGAGGGTCTCTTGTATAGGATGGGACTGTCTTGGTACTTTGTCTTTCATTTTTGATAATTTGATTATAATGTGTCTGAGTTTGGATTTATTTATATGCCTCAGTCTGGATCCTTTTGAGTTTATCCACTGAGGTTTGCTGAGATTCTTGGATGTGTACATTCACATATTTCTTTACATTTGGGAAGTTTGGGGCCATTATTTTCAAATATTCTTTCTTCCTCTTTCTCTTTTTCCTTTCATTCCAGGCCTGCCATTATGCACATTTTGGTATACTTGAGGGTCATTTAAGCTTCTGTTTTTTTCTTTCCGCTCTACAGACTGGATAATCTAAATTGACCTGTCTTGAAGCTCACTGATTCTTTCTTCTGCCTTCTCAAATCTGCTTTTGTACCCCTCCAGTGAATTTTCATTTCATTCACTTTACCTTGCAGCTCCAGAATTTCTATTTGATTCCTTATTTTCATTTTTATCTATTAATTGATATTCTTTGTTTGATGAGGTATACCCCTCCTGGTTTTCTTTCTTTGTAGTTTTCTTTAGTGCCAAGAGCATAATTATAATAGCTTATTTAAGTCTTAGCTCATTAAATCCAATTTATGGACTTATACAACAAATCCTCCCCTGATTTGTTGTTGCTGCTAGTGACAGGTTGTTTTTGTTTCTTTGTTTGTTTAGTGACTTTTCTAAATTATTTTTGTAAAATTTTTATTCTTTGCTATGTGTGGCCAGTTAAGTCTCTTCCATTGTTTCATTTGTCAGCTAGTGATGTGACAGATATATCCTTTTACTGTTATTAGTTTTTAATTAGAGAAGTTGTAGGTTTACAGAAAAGTCATGGAAAAATAGAATGTTCCCATATGCCACCCTATTGTTGACACTTTGCATTCTTGTGGTACCTTTGTTACAAATTATGAAAGGATATTACAATAGTACTATTAACTATAGTCCATAGTTTAGATTAGGTGTATTTTTTCCATATACCATCCCATTATTAACAATTTGTATTAGTTTCACACATCTGGTATAATTCATGACAGAACATTCTATTGTTTGTACTATTAACCATAGTCCATCATCCACAGCAGAATTCACTGTTAAACAGTCCCGTGTTTTATCTTCTAACTTTCATTTTAGTAACATACATGACCCAAAATTTTCCCTTTCAACATTCACATATGTAATTCACCAGTTAGTTACACTCACAATAATGTGCTATGATCTCTACCATCCATTTCCAAACATTACAATCAGCCTAAATAGAAATTATGTAAAAATTAACCATCAGCTCCCCATTCTCTACCCCAATCTACCCCCTATCAGTGAGATCATACAATATTTGTCCTTTTGTTCCTGACTATTTCACTCAACAGAGTGTCCTCAAGGTTCATCCATGTTGTAACATGCATGAGGACTTCATTACTTTTTAAGCTGAATAATATTGTATCATCTGTATATATCACATTTTGTTTATTCATTCATTGGTGAATGGACACTTGGATTGCTTCCATCTTTTGACAATTGTGAATAATGCTGCTATGAACATCAGTGTGCAAATATCTGTGTTCAAGTTCATGCCTTCAATTCTTCTGGGTATATACCTAGTAGCAGGATTGCCAGGTCATAAGGTATCTCTATACTTAGAGTTACTGCCAAACTATCTTCCACAGTGGTACCATTTTATATTCCCACCAACAATGAATAAGTGTTTCCATTTATCCATATCCTCCTCTCCAAGACTTGTAATTTTTTATTTTTTAAATAGTAGCCATTCTAGTGGGTGTGAAATGATAATTCATTGTGGTTTTGATTTCCATTTCCCTAATATCTAGTCAGGTTGAATCTTTTTCATGTGCATTTGGCCATTTGCCAAAATGTCTAATCAAGTCTTTTCCCCATTTTTAAATTGGGTTGTTTGTCTTTATATTGTTGAGTTGTAGAAGGTTTCTTTATATATTCTGGACATGAAAACCTTATTGGATATGTGGTTTCCAAATATTTTCTCACGTTGAATAGGTTGTCTTTTTGCTTCCTTGATGCACAAAAACTTTTAATTTTGAGGAAGTCCCATTTATCTATGTTTTCTTTCATTGTTTATGCTTTGGGTGTAAAGTCTAAGAAACCATTGCCTAACAAAAGATCCCAAAGATATTGCATTATATTTTCTTCTAGGAGTGCAAAATCCTAGTTATTATATATAGGTCTTTGATCAATTTTGGATTAATTTTTGTATATGATGTGAGATAGGGGTCATCTTTCATTCTTTTCAATATAGATATCCAGTTCTCCCAGCAGCATTTGTTGAAAAGACTGTTGTCTCCCAATTGAATGAACTTGTCAGTCTTGTAAAAAAAAAAATAGGTCATAACCATAGTTAGTAGTAATATTTTGAAAATATTCTTTCATAATTTGTAACAAATATTTCATGACAATGCAAGGTGTTGGTGGTGAGGTGATCTATGGGACCCCTGTATGATGTTATGCATGTTTGTTTTTTAAGTTCACAACTTTTACTATACACTTACTGTTTATGTATGTTCATGTACGAATGATATACTTCAATAAAATTTTTTAAAAGAAAAAAACTTTTTTAATCAATAGGCCATAGATATTAGGGTCTATTTCTGAACTCACAATTCAATTCCATTGGTTGATTGATCTATTCTTGTACCAGTACCACAATGTTTAAAGGTAGGAAGTATGAATCCTGCATATTTGTTCTTCTTTTCCGAGGTGTTTTTGGCTACTCGGGGCCCTTTACCCTTCAATTTAATTTGATAATTGGCTTTTCCATTTCTACAAAGTAGGCTGTTGGAGTTTTTATTATGTTGAATCTGTTAGTCATTTGGGATAAACTCTTAATGATATTTAGTCTTCCAATCCATGCACATGTAATGTCCTTCTATTCATTTAGGTCTTCTTTGATTTCTTTTAGCAAAGTTTTGTAGTTTATCCGTGTATAACTCCTTTACATCCTTGTCAAATTTATTCCTAGAGATTTGATTCTTTAGTTGCTACCATATACTATTTTTTTATTTCCTTGTCAGCTTACTCATTACTAATGTATAGAAATAGTACTGATTTTTGTGAGTTGATCTTGTATCCCACCACTTTGCTGAATATATTTATTAGCTCCAGGGACTTTGTTGTAGATTTTTTGGGACTTTCTCTATATGGGATCATGCCATCTGCAATAGTAAGAGTTTTATTTCTTCCTTTCCAATTTGGATACTATTTTACCTCTTTTTCTTTCCTAATTGTTTTGCCTAGAACTTCCAGTTTAATGATGTATAACAGTGGTGACAGTGGACATCCTTGTCTTGTTCCAGATCTTAGAGGTAAAACTTTCCGTGTTTCATCACTGACTATGATGTTAGCTGTGGACTTTTCATATATGCCCATTTTTCATGTTGAGGAATTTCTCTTCTATTCCTATTTTTTCTAAGTCTCTTTATCAAGAAATGATGCTGAATTTTGTCAAATGCCTTTTCTGCCTCAATTGAGATGATTTTGTCATTTTTCCCTTTGTTTTGTTGATGTGGTGCATTACATTAATTGATTTTACATTGAACCATCCATGCATACCTTGGATAAAACTCACTTGATCAAAATGTATAATTCTTTTGATGTGCTGTTGGATTCATTTTGCAAGTATTATGTTGAGGATTTTTGCATCTATATTCATAAGAAAAGTTGGTCTGTAATTTTATTTTCTTGTATCTTTATCTGGCTTTGGCATCAGGGTGATGTTGGCCTCATAGAATGAGTTAGGTAGTGCTCTCTCTCCTTTTCAATTTTTTCGAAGAGTTTGAGCAAGATTGGTGTTAATTCTTGAAATTATTGGAAAAATTCACCTGTGAAGTCATTGGGTCCTGACTGCTCTTAATTGGTCTGTTGATATCATCTATTTCACCTAGAGTCAGTGTAGGTTATTTGTGTGTTTCTAAGACTGTCCATTTCCGCAGGTTGTTTAGCTTGTTGGCATGCAGTTGTTCATAGTTTTCTCTCAGGATTCTTTTTATTTCTCTAGTGTCAGTAGTAATGTTCCTTGTCTCATTTCTGATTTTATTTATTTGAGTTTTCTCTTTTTTCCTTCATCAGTCTAGATAAGGGTTGGTCAGCTTTATTTGCCATTTCCAAGAATCATCTCTTGGTTTTGTTAATTCTATCCATTGTTTTTAGGTTCTCAGTTTAATTTACTTCTGATCAAATTTTTATTTTTTCTATTCTTCTTCTTGCTTTGGGGTTAGTTTACTGTTCTTTCCTAGTTCCTCCAAGGGTGCAGTTAGGTCTTTGATTTTATCTGTTTCTTTTTTTTTTTCATATAAGAGTGTAGAGCTATAAATTGTCCTCTCAACACTGCCTTTGCTGCACCTCATTAGTTTTATATTTTAAGATTTGTTTTATTTATTTATTTCTCACACACACACACACCTTGTTGTTTGTGCTCACTGTCTACTCTCTGTGTCCACATTCATTCATCTTCTTTTTAGGGGGCACTGGGAACTGAACCTGGGACTTACCATGTGGGAGAAAGGTGATCAATTGCTTGAGCCACCTCCACTCCTTGCTTTGTTGTGTCTCTCATTGTGTTTCCTCTATGTGTCTCCTTGTTGCCTCATACTGTTGTGTCAGCTCATCATACCAGCTTGCTGTCTTGCTCATCTTCTCTAAGAGGCACCAGGAACCAAACCTGGGACCTCCCATGTGGTAGGCAGATGCCCAAATGCTTGAGCCACATCCACTTCCCTCATTAGATTTTATACGCTGTGTTTTCATTTTTGTTCATTTCAAAGAGATATTCTTAATTACTGGGGCAAGAAAATTACTCTCCCAGTGTTTGCAGAAGAATGCTGGCATACTCCTTCAACACTCAGCCAGGCTATTTACAACTCTTCTTCATCTTCATTTGCTGCTGGTATGGAACTTAAAGCACTGCCAGAGACAAAAGCTTCGTGTCTTCTCAGGTCTTTTCTGAGCATGCATCCAGCCCTGGGTATGTGTGCCCTTGTAGATATGTGTGAGAACCTTTCAAAGTGCTTGTACTTCCAAGAATCCCCTTCTCCAACCAATTCCTCCCCAGGTTTTTTGGTCATCCTATTGCCTGCCCAAGCTATTATCCCTGACTGTAGGCTGCTAGGCTAATACATTTGCCTTTAATGGTTTTGACAAGCATTGCTCAGGAAGTCACCTCATCCCTGGGTAATCTCTGAGGTGGGCAAAACAAAGGCCAACCCTTCAGTGGATCCTTCAGGGAGCCACCAGCCAAGTCAAAACACACAACTATAATTCTTTGAGAAAAAGATCTGTATTGGTCCCCAAGGCACCAGCAGCCTGCACCATGAATGCAGGCTGCTATCTTTTTAGACTTCACTGAGCTAGGGATTAGGGAATGGCAAGTCAGTAATTTAAAGTGCCACAGTGCTCTGTTATCAAAATTCAGCAGTTTATTTCTTCTTCAAATGTTCCTCTTGTTGGTGTAAATTTTTATTAGATTCCAGAGTTCTGTGAAAGTTGATTTTGAAAGTCTTTTCCAGCCTATTCATTGCTTTTGTGAATGATTGGAGTTCTGGAGTTCCCTCCAGCGCCATTTTCAGTGCCAGAATGCAGGTCTATTTCATGTAGCACATCAAAGTGGAAATATGCTCTCCAAATACAATACATCTTTTGTTTCTCTCACCTTAGGTACAGCTTAGTTCAACTTGTAATGATAGTCTACCATAAAGTAGGCCATCTTTCTTATTCAGTAACAAGAAAGTAGTCTCTGATGGTATGATAAAAAGAATAATCTTTGTTCTATGTGGTCAGAATGACTTAGCTACTTAGTTCTTCTGGTTCTCTTTGGTGTTTTATACCATATATGCCCCACAGTCATATGTTTTATCAGATGTTGATTTATTATTCCAGAGTCCTTTAATTAATTACAAATATTTTTTCATTTTTTTATTTATTCATTCATTCAACAAATAATTATGAGTTCCAAGCCCTGTTCTAGACATGAATGATACAAGCAGAACAAGAAACTGACTGGTAGAAGTGGTTGGCTTTTGCTCAAATGCTTACTCAAAGTTTTCTAAAGGCCCTGGTCTTTGTCACATTATTTCTTGGTAATTATAATTTACTCAATATTTCTTGTAAAAGGGTAGCTTTAGCTTGTACCTGGGTACAATGGCCACAACTGTAGTCCTGGAAAATATGGTTACTTTCCTCAAATAAGAACATTATGCAAAAAAGCACAATAGATTGGGATTTTGCTTATATGCAGAATTCTGTTTGACAAATGCAATACTCCTTTGGTGATTGTTATCATCTTTTTCCCAGTATTAATTAATGTCCTCTTTAGATAATTCTGAGGTATGAATGCCTGCTCTATAATTTAATTCCTTCCAGTGCTTTTGGGAAAGGTAGCTAACCCAACAATGATACATTCTTCAAAACTAATTAAACAAATTTCCTGAAAGAATATAACATGCTATGGGTTCTTTTCTGTAAAGTTGTTAAATTTATAGCTACAATTTCCAATATCCAGCTACAGCAAAAAAGTAATTTAAAATCAAATTAACTGATAAAGTTATTCTTCTTTTCTTAGCATCCCACCAGCCTAACTCTCTCTAGATGGAAACTCACTGTATGAAAGTATATCCTGCCCTAATGTAAGTGATCTATGGGTTGTAATTTTGGTTTCAATTATTTAAAACTCATGTGGAGAAATCCTCAGGCAAGTGTTAAGCCCCCATAAAGATGGAGAGAGGAAATGGTTATTTGCAATTCTAGATACGGAAGGATGTTCCTTCTATATAGGCTTGTCTTAAGCCTCTAGCTCATGAAGGTTAATATTTGGTGAAATTATATGGTAACCTATTTCCCCAATGTAACAGAATTAAACTTATTTATAATTTCCCTACACATGATCCTTCTACCCCTTTTATTTGAACCTATAATTAACACTATAGCCATTAAATATATGTCCCAGAGATATAAGTCTTCTATCTGTTCATATGCAGGTTGAGCCCAGAATCTGAGCAGAGTTGCAGCCAACACCTATGCTCCAGTTCAGTGGACTCGCCTAGGACAACTAACAAGATGATGATGATGGACTACCCACATCTCCCCAAACAAAGAGTATTTACAACTGCAAGCAAAACAGTTTATTCCATTTGGCCCATAAGATTTAAGCCCTATCTCAATCTGAAGCAGAGCACGCATCACCATCCCCAAATCTTTAAGACTGAGGATTGAACAAACACAAAGCAGGCATTATTATTGTAGTAATGGAAGAATGTGTAACATTGATATAAAGATATAAGTTACCAGAGGTCCTAAAGGGAGAAGGAGGGAAGAATAGGTATAACATGGGGCATTTTTAAGGCATTGAAATTGTTCTGCATGACATTGCAATGACAGATACAGGCCATTATACATTTTGTGAAAATCTATAAAACTGTACAGTGTAAAGTGTAAAACACAATGTAAACTATAGACCATGGTTAGTAGCAATGCTTCAATCTTTATTCATAAACTGTAACAAATGCAGCACACTAATGTAAGATGTTATTAATAGGGGAAAATGTGAGATGGCAAGGGGATAGGGTCTATGGGAATCCTCTATCCTTTAATGTAACTTTTCTGTAATCTAAAACTTCTTTTAAAATAAAGTTTATTATATTTAAAAAATTGATGAAACATATTATAATAAGCTTCAAAATCATCAGCCTTATTGTGTGGGTGTATTTCCTACAGCACCAGTGTCTCTAGAGCATGAATGGTCAAGGAGACAAAATGGCTCTGGGTACTAAGTTTCATGGTTCCCCAATGTTTCCAGCTTGAAATTGGTTGTTTTATTGTCTGCATCCCTTTGGTAAATTAAAAGGTAAATGTGTTTCCAAAACTAATGTGCATTCTCTCTTTCTATCTCTCTTCCCTACTCTTTCTCTCAGTATTTATAGAGAAATATCTATATATATATTCTAAAATTCTGTCAATTTGAGAAAAGTTTATAATAAGTTTCATAAGGTGTTTTAGTTTGCTAAAGGCTGCCAAGGCAATAGACCATAAATGGGTTGGGTCTTCCAATGGGGATTTATTAATTTATAAGCATACAGTTCCAAGGCTGATAAAATTGTCCAAATCAAGGCATCAAGTGAAGCTCTCTCCCCAAAGACATGGCTGCTGGTGATCCTGGACTCCTGTCACAAGGAAGGGCACAGTAGTGGTATCTGCTGGTCTCTGCCTTCTCCTCCAGGCTCTGTTGCTTTCAGCTTCTGGCTGGTCCTTCTGTGGCTTTCTCTCTCCTGGATTCTGTTGATTTCAGCTTCTTGCTCTCATGGCTTTCTCTCTTACCCTCTGTGAGTTCCTCTCTGAGATCCTGGGTCTTTTCTCTCTGTCTCAACATATTCATCCCTTTTATAAAGGACTCCAGTAAGAGGATTAAGACCCACCCTGGGCCACACCTTACTGAAGTATCTAATCAAAGACCTTTAACTGGAGTGATTTAATCAAAAGATCCCACCTAAAATAGGTTCACATTCACAAGAATGGATTAGCTCCAAGGACATTATCTTTTCTGGGGTACATACAGTCTCAAACTACCACATATGGGGATAGTGCTTTCTATTTAATTTGTAGGATGATGGAAGAGGAAAAGTTATAGTGAATGTACCTCACAAACTTTAGAGGGAGGGCTATCCCCCTTGATATTGACTTGCTACCTCTTTTTCAATCACTACTATGGCTCCTCAATAGAAACCAGCTTCACAATGAGAGCCCTTCCTTTGTGAAAGCAACCATGTCTCA
This sequence comes from Chaetophractus vellerosus, assembly GCA_004027955.1. NCBI lineage: Eukaryota > Metazoa > Chordata > Mammalia > Cingulata > Chlamyphoridae > Chaetophractus > Chaetophractus vellerosus. The sequence continues at coordinate 9,871 of PVKH010004749.1, read as the reverse complement.
TACATATCTTCATTTTAGTATCCATACCTTGGATCCCCTTAGTCACTTATGCACCTAGGTAATATTTTCAAATCTGAACTGACATGAATAATTTCCCATATATATTCATTTTTAAATTATGAAATGTTTGAAGCATTTAGACAAATATTTAAAAATAATGCAACATGCCTCTGTGGAATATGAATGTGTTCAACTGGTTATGGGGTGTTGTCTCAGTGGGTGAAGACCTACACAATAACCAAAAGAATATTCAATTCTCATCTGGGAAGTCCTGCTACATTCTCTAATAGAGCAGCAAGAATCCCTAGAGTACATGGGCAGTGCTTTGCAAAAGAAGAGAGGCCAATATGCCAGGCTCTTGATATTGGTGGTTTTACTTACGAACCTTGTTCTTGTGAAACTGAAACTTAACCTAGTATTTATATTGCCTAAGAGTTACCTTCTGAAAGCCTCTTTGATGCTCAAACGTGGTCTCTCTATAAGCCAAACTCAGCATGCAAACTAACTTCCTCCAGGTGTGGGACATGACTCCTGGGGATGAACCTCCCTGACAATGAGGAATTATCACCTAATGCCGACTAACAATGCATTTGGAAAAAGATTTTGATGAAAAAGGGGAAATATTAAATACAAAAGAATTTTTATGGCTAAGAGATTTCAAAGTGATCCAGGAGGTCATTCCGGAGGTTATGCTTATGCTCATCTCAGGAGGATCTCACTGGCTGTCACAGTAAACAGTGCCTCAAGTAGGAGTGCTCCTGAGGGCTCCAAAGACATCTAGATACTATAGGCAGGCCAGAGAATTTCAGGAATTTGGCACCCTGTCGGTGGGCTTTACCTTGGAACATAAGTTCCCCAATGTAACAGAGTTAGACTCATTTATAATTCCCCTATACATGGTCCTTCTGCCCCTTTTATTTGAACCTATAATTAGCACTATACCTGTTAAATATATGTCCCAGAGACTTAAATCTTCTGCTGTTCATATACCAGTTGAGCTCTGAATCTCAGCAGAGTTGCAGCCAGAAACCACTCTCTAGTTCATCAGACTCACCCAGGACAACTAACAAAAGGATGATGATAGGCAACCCTCATCCCCCAAAACAGAGTAGCTGAAACAGCAAGCAAGACAGTTCAATCCATCTGCCCTATGGGATCTAAGCCCCCTTTCAATGGGAAGCAGAGTGGGCATCACCATCCCAAAATGCTCAAGTCTGAGAAATGAACAAACATAAAGTGGGAATACAACTATAGACTAAAGTAGACTCATTATTATTCTACAGTGGAAAGAATTCCAATGGAAGAACTTGTAACATTGATATAAAGGCAGTGGTCATCAGAGGTTCTGAGGGGACGGAGAGGGAAGAGTTGGCGTAATATGGGTCATTTTTGGGACATTGGAATTGTTCTGCATGATATTGCCATGACAGATTCAGGCCATTATACATTTTATCAAAACCTATAATATTGTGCAGTGCAAAGTATAAACTATAATGTAAACTATACACCATAGTTAGTAAAAAAACTTGACTATGTGTTCATCAATTGTAACAAATGTACCACACTAATGAAAGATATTAATGAGGAAAAGTGTGGGAGGGGGTGGAGGTGGGGTATATGAGAATTCCCCTACAGTTTCTTTTTTAATATATATTTTTTCATTTCTTTTTTTTCTTTCCCTTATATTTTTGATGTAACATTTATTAATCTAAAGATTCTTCAAAAATTAAAAAAGACAAAAAGAAAGTAAAAAACAATGTAACATATGTCTATATTCCCATTATATAGCCCCATTGATATCCAACACTGACATATCTGATTCAGATTATTCTTTAACAAAATAAAATATCACAGATAGAAGTGAGGTCCCTTGTGCTGCACTTCTTCCTCCTTTTCTACTAATTCCCACCAAGAAATAACCATGAAAACAAATAATTTGGTATTGATCATTCTCATTCATATTTTTATATTTTTATTCTGTATATAGATTTCTTTTGCAACTATTTAAAATTTATACGGTCAAATGTTGTGTGTAAGCTTATTTTCACTGCTATGGAGTATTCCATCTTCTGAAAGTAGTATTATTTATTTATCCACCTTCCTTTCAGTGGGCCCATAGGTTCTTCCTTTATTTTTACTATCACCAACAATGCTGCTCTAAACATTTTTTGTCTGTCCCCCTAATCATGTATACCTGGGATTTACTTTTTTTCTTTATATATATATATATCCCCCCCTTTCTGCTTGTTCTTGCTGTGTTGATTTTTTGCATTCTTCTGTGTCTGCTTGTCTCCCCCCTGTTGTGGCAACCTGCCGAGTCAGCTTACCGCATGGTGGCCTTGCCTGCTCGTGGGCAGCTTGTCCTGCCCGTGGCGGCCTTGCCCTGCCATGGTGGCCTTGCCCTGCCATGGCGGCTTCCCTTCTCAAGGTGGTCTGCCCGTTCAAGGAGGCCCCGGGAACCGAACCCAGGGCCTCCCATGTGGTAAACTGGCGCCCTACCAATTGAGCTACAGCAGGCCCCCTATACCTGGGATTTTCTAGGAGTAGAATTACTGGGTTGTAGAATATGAGCATCATAAATTTAAGCAGATATTGCCAAACTGCTCTCCAAAATATTCACATCAATACGTTCTCCTACTAGCAAGGTGTGATGGTTTTTTTTTTTTCAACATTCTCTCCAGCATGAGATCAGACTGAATTTTTCCCTTTTGATTGAATGAAATGATATCTTCATGTGGTTTTAATTTGAATTTCTCTTATTCCTAGAGAGTTTAAGCATCTTTTCATAAGTTTATTGGCCATACATGTTTCCTCTTCCATGAAGTTGCCTGATTATCTGGCTTTCAGGGTCAATGTATTTTCCAATTCCAGGTAAAACATGTAACAGTCATGATCTAAGGGGTGTCTATTGGGGTTAGACAACATGACAGTACAATTTTTGTGCTAAAGCTGAAAAGTGGCTCCTGCACCAAGCACAATCTGACTTCCAAGCTAGAAGTGGGAAGAGAGCTGGTCAAAATATGGGTGCTACTGTCTATCCATTAAAAAGAAAGTCCCCCATTAATCCCTACCTAAAGACTTCCATTTAGACTTCACTGGCCATACCTATGACCCAAAGACTTTCATTTAGACCACATTGGCCATACTTATGTCCCATGGGTACCCATAGTAGTGAATATTTGGTATGCTTTATCTGCCACACCTTACTGCATGCCAGGCTATGTAGTACAGGTGGAAAAATAAATAAGACATGGCGCCTCCTTTCAGGATGCTCAGGGCCAGTAAACTCTGTTCCAATGATTCTACTTTACATAATTTAATATATGCATTTTTATGGAAGGACATAATAATTAGAATTATTATTTATTATCACTATATCATAGCTTAATTACTCTTGATTTGTTGGGCATTTGGCTTCTTTCCAGGTGTTTACTAATATAAATAATGCTTCTAAGAACATCTCAGTAAACATAATTTAATTTTGTGAATGGAGATGGCTATTTCCTTAGGGTGTATTTCTAAAAGTGAAAGTATTGTATCTTTGGGTTCATGCCTCCGTTAGAGCACTTATGCTATATATTGGTCAGATTGCTAAAAACAGAAACCAAACATGGAACATGCAAAAACAGAAAGTGAATTGGCTCCAGTAACCAAACCAGGCAACAAGATACAATGCCCAAATCCAGAAACTAAGTTTGTCAAGACCAATTCTCCATTTCTTGTCTCAGCTTTTCTTTGAGAGCTACATATTCTCAAACCAGCTTTACTCCATGTGGCCAGGGGGATGGCTACATTCAGCTCTGGGCTCACATATTATCACCTCTTAATCCAGAAAGAAAAGAAATTTCTCTAATCTACTTCAAATCTGAAAAATCTTAGGGAAAGACTTGTAGAGTCCTGGCTGGAGTCTTTTATTCCCATCCTGAGTTCATGGAGGCAGGGTTTATTACCAGAAGGATGGGTGGCCTTGTCTTGGCCTCACAGAGGGGCCGTCTTCTGTCTACTTCACATTTCTATCAGTCCACATGCATTCTCACCTAGTAGACCTTGCTAACCATTGTATTATCCATCTTACTATCCTCAGCACTTAACAAGGAGCTCAGAGTTGGTTCTTGTTTATTAAATAAATATTTCCAGATTGCTCTCCAGAATGACAATTTCTTAATGTTCACCCATCCTGCCAATTATGAGTCTTATCATTTTATTCTAATCTCTCTAGATGCTAACAAAGAACATCCTAAATAGAAAAAAAATCTAAAACATAAACATGCCACAAGAAGATGATTCAGGTAGAGAAAAAAATGGACCTTAGAAAAATCTTCTTGAGTGGAAGACCTTAAATTATAGAATTCATTTTGAAAGAGCAGTCATTTGAAAAGCTTGAAATTCTTACCACCTGCGATGGTTAGGCTAATGTGTCGACTCGGCCAGGTAATTGTGCCCAGCTATTAGGTCCAGCAAGCACTGGGCTAATTGAGTTTACTGCATGGATGGCTGATTACATCTGCATCAATCAGCGAGATTGGATCAAGAATGGATGACGCTTTTATCCATTCAGTTGACTGCCATAAAAGGGAACTGATTTCAACATTTGGAGAGAATTTCCCAGCTCGGCGTTTGACAGCGAACTTCTCCCAGAAACTCATCAAGGACCTTTCATTGGTCTTTCATCAGAGCCCCTGGCTTGCAGCCTGCCGGTGGAACCTGGACTTGTGTATCCCCACGGTCACGTGAGAGACTCTTATAAAACCTTATATTTTTAACAGATATCTCGTGTTGATTCTGTTTCTCAAGAGAACCCTGACTAGAACACCACCTTATGTGAAAAAACAAACAAACAAGCCACCAAATTACACACAATCCCAGTTGATTTTTTTCAGATATTTCAGTGCATTAAGAAAATACTCTAAAGAGCTTTAAGGAAAATTATAAAGTTTGTATGTTAATGGACTTCCTATTTTGGAAACATTGTTGACCCAGTCAACACTTTGATATGATGAATCTGTCTATAGCACATTATATTAATAAGCTGCCCTCAAAATGGGAATAATTTTCTTCTCCTTCTATTCATTGGTGAACACCTGGGAAAAGCAGACTTTCTTAAAGGTGACATTAACCTAAAGATACTCATGAAATGTACCACAAACTAATTATTACTTGCTCCTGTATTATCACTGCTTCCCACATTACAGAATAATTAAAATTAAGTTCTTTCTGATAGTCTCCCATTTGGTCCCATTACCAAGAAGCTTAGTTATGTCTCTATTTATTTGAGATAATATCTGAAGAACACACAAGCAGTTAATGGCATGAAGCAGAGGGTCCCCAAACCATCCAAAATGTACATTTCAAGGGCATTTAACAGGACATTCTCTAGCCAAGGCTATTTATCAACCTTAAATGACAGAGTGTTCTTACACTCCTTGACAGCAAGGCACTGTTTTGACAGCTGATCCCAAGGACTTCACTTCAAAGAAAAGAATTGTCTAGGACTTCTTCCCTTGAAATATGGTGAGAGGCATCATTTTGTGATCATGCAGAAAGGGCATGGGATTCTAGTTAGTGGACTTGGGCTCTCATTCCTGCCCTTAGTGTTGTCATCTGGATGACCTTGAACATGCTGCTCAACTTCCCTGGGACTCAGTTTTCCTTAATTAAATGGGGAGATAGTAACATCTATTTCAAAGCATTCTGGCGAAGATTAAGTAGAGATAATACACATGAAAGTGCTGCGAAATTGCAAATCATTATGTGTAATTATATCTCTGAATTGCATTTGTTTATCTGACTGAATCCTCTACTAGACAAAAATGCTTCGTGAGAGTAGAATCTGTGTCTCTTAATGATTCCCATTAAACTAGATCATAACAACTGGTATATATAATACATAGTAAATGCTTAATAGATGCTTATCGAACATGAGTTCGTGTAAAGTTGGCAAAGTTACTAAAAGACCTGAAAAACTATATTTTCTCAGTATTTTAAATTTAATCCCTGGGAAGGTAGAGGAAAAACTGTGGAGAAAGAAAAGAAACTAAAACTTATGTCACAAATATTGTGTTCCAGGCACTGCTCTAGGTCTCTGCAGTTATCTTAAGTAATCATTCCAATATATTCACCACATAAGAATTGTTATTATCACATATATAGATAAAGAAATGAAGGCTCTGAGGGTTCATTCATTTGTTTCTCTCACTCAGCTAATGCGTGGTTCAAGCCCCAACTTTACTGTCTTCAAAGACGTTGTTCTTTGGATTTTATTGTTCTTTTCTGAACACATTGAATTGCCTTGGTTGTCTCAATTATTCGTGATGAAATAAAGGGGACCCACCATTTCTGTCTGCTCAAAAATCAATGTCCCCACTGCATACCACTCTGTCGTTTTGTCTGCAATTGCCATTTTCAGTCTCAAGTCTTTGGAGCAGTGTGTCCCAATTTCTGTTCTATGAAAAACTGGGCCCATGAAATGTTCCATAAATTAAAAACTACATATTCTGTTCCCCCTTAGAGATTCAGAAAGTCCCATAACAAAAACATGGCTCTGAGAAGTCCTACGTCAAGGAAATCTGTCATATTTTCTTTTGCCAAAAGTGTTATTTGACCACGAAAGTCTTCCTTCTCACAGTACCAATTAACATCCACGGAAATGTTATTAAACACCGGGAAATGTTGCTTTAAGGCATTCTGGGAGCAAGTGTGCTTGAACGAGATAAAACATTACTGTTATGTGAGAGATGTAAACCTAGCTCACATTGCAATAACGGTGATTTCATTGTTAGAGCCCAATGGTATCCTCTTTAGTAGGAAGTAAGCCAGATGACAATGATAAAACACAATCCTCTTAAGTTGGAAGTAAGCCAGATGGCAATGCTAAAATACACAGTAGATGCCTTAGAGAAAGGTTCTGGGTCTGGTTTGAGTCTTGGTTCCCTGAAGGAGCAGCTGCTAAGGTTGAGGGAACAGATTGTCGCTGAGGACAAATTTATCTTCTTGATTTTACTCAGGATCGGTCCTAGGTGACAAAAGGAAATCTTCTTGGAAAGTAGGAAATAAGTATTATTCTTCTGTTATAAACTTATAATTAATTGACGTTTGGGTATAATGCTTGGCTTGTTAATTCTGGGATGCCCTCATGGAGGAATTGCACATAAGGCCTAAGTCCCTTGTTGAAAGGTGGGTAGAGCATGTTGGGGCTGATGGGAAGTTTCCTTGTACCTGGACTAACTTCTCCCAGGAGATGGTCATGGGGGTTGTATTGCAATTTCTTGTAGAAGGCCACAAAAGAAGAAGGAAAGTTATGAGCTAAGGAATAATCTGAAGAAAGTTGTACTGATGTATATGCCACAAACCTATAGTCATTGATTCTTAAATTACCCTCCTCTCCTCACAATTCATCCATCATAACCTCTACAGTAGGAACTTCTACCCCAATCAACCCATTCTCATAAAGGAGAACTGTGATTATAGAGTTCTGTCTGATCCTGAGAGGAGAGCACAGAATGAGGAAGCTTGATTCCAGCCAATTCTATTCCAAACATTTATCAATGTAGCTTTATTAGTAATAAAGCTAATATTTTGATCTCCAGCCATAGAATTCCTGCATCTATTTCTCAACCGGTCATGAACTTGGAGGGTTTGATAGGCATCACAATAACTCCCTCCCAAACTCATCAAAGTCATTTCCTTGAACTCCTTTGTGATGCCCTTAGAGCTGGTGGCAGGCTTTGGGGAGTCAGTGGGAAGTGGTACAGAATGTTGCTCTTGAGTCTAACCCCATCTTCTCTAGCAGTCACTTCTTCCCAGTCCTTGAAATTCATTCAAAATGGTAAAGAGCTTTTTCTTTCTCATTCAGCAACTTTTTTTCTTTAACTGACTTTGGCAATCTCATTCTATTTTCTGGGAAATCAGACAAGTAAAATAAAACTGTTCAACTACAATGACATTTTGGTTCTGCATACTATGGCTAATAAAATCATTGATTGTAGACTCACGGGCACCAGAGAAAGACAAAACATTTGACGACAAATTCTTAAGGTATCTGCCTGTCCTCTAAGGGCAGAGGCTATGCCTGACTCCTACATTCTGTCCCTGATGCTTACGATGATATTTCCACTTAGTAGGCACTGAGGTATTCATTGAATAAATGAAATAAGAGGTGTTACTGGTCAAAATTGGCTACTATCGCCTATTAGTTATGTCTAGTATGCAGACATGATGAGGACCTATCTATTCTACCTATTTCTCTTCTCTTTTCCCTGGCATGCCTAGAAGATGAGGCCAGGGAAATTGCATTGCCTATTATAGCGTTTGGTCTCAAATCCCAATATAGTTTTCTGCAGAGATGAGGTAAACCATATTTAAACTATGAAGACTTCTCTCTGCATCTGATCTAAGCATTCAGGCTCAGACTCTATTCCCTAACATCTCATCTGTTCCAGCTTGACCCTTTAAGGGTGTAGTATTTTTTTTTTGGGGGGGGGGGTGGCAATGTGATGGATGGTACTAGTGCTTCCCAAATAGGAGCCAATCCTTGACCTATCTTGTAATACCAAACCTACGGAAGGAAAGAATTCAAAAGTGGACCAGGAGTCAGAAGACTCCAAATGAGAAAAACCCAAAAAGAACATGTCACAACAATGTTAATCCCCAACTCTTCAATCATCAGAGTAAAGAACCACTCACTAGCACTGCAGCCAATTTGTACCCATGCTCTTCACCTGGACAAAAGCTCATAGTCCATAAAAATGTTGGGGGGGGGCGGGGTGGGAGCTTGAGGGGAGTGGGGCATATGGGAATCCCTTATATTTTTATTTTTTTATGTAACATTTTATGTAATCTAAGTATCTTTTAGGAAAAATAAAAATATATATTTTAAATAAAAGGATGGGGGAAGTTATGGCTATCAGCCTAGCATCTGTACTGTGACTCAAACCTCCCATTCAGCTCTTAAGAAGAAATCAGAAAGCATTAACTCTATTCTAAGTAATAAAGCATTTCCTTTGGATGATGGATGCTGTCCAAAGGCTGCCTAGAATATCTGCCCAGGATTGGAATCTTCACAAGGAAAACTAATTGTCAGATTACTCTGCCCTAGATGGATGGATACGTGACAAGTCTGATGCTTTGTGCAAGGAAAGGTCATTTACTAAAAGATTTGTAATTCAAAATGGATTCTGAAATTGTGGTGGGGATGGGGTTTGCCAGACCACTTGAAATTGAAATTAGAAGGAAAATATCTCTTCATTCAACACAAGTTAAAATCGTAAGTGGGAAGTGTCATGGAAATGAAAGAAGTTTCCTAAATTTTGCCCTGGTCATGAAGGAACATTGCATTTCTATATGAATATATATAATCAGAGAAAGAAAATAACAGACTGAAAAAGGGAGAATTATAAGATCTATATTTGTATATTTGGAAAAGAGGAGATAGGAAACTTGAAGGAAAGGTGGGAATAGTAAGGAAATGAACAAGTACCAAAAAACCTACTTTGGAGTTTTTATTTCCTCTAAAGAAAATGTCAAAGCTTTGATCAGTTATTTCAGAGTCACTTGAGTTTTTCTTAATAAACACAAATGTCTAAGCCCTCATTCCAGACCTACCGAATCAAAATATCTGGGGTACTGCCCAGGAAACTGCATTTTGAACAAAGCGTGTGGTGTTTATGCACATTAAAATTTGAGGATCACTTAGGTTAATGCATCTTGAGCTAAGGTGTTCCAGTTCTTTATCCCTTTGAATTGCTATTTTGAACCTAAGAGTACAACTTTGATTAAATGGACCTTTAAAAAAAATCAATGTTCCCATATAGAAAGGCAGGAAAATCTTTCTAATCTACAGCTGAAGCCATGTGTTCATTTCCAGGAAAAAAAA
>PVKH010004748.1:0-22935 GCA_004027955.1 Chaetophractus vellerosus | reverse complement strand
ATAAATCTTTAAAAATAATATCTGAATGTATCTTAGATATATAGGGTTGAGCTATTCATATCTTAAAATTGATAATATGCTTTTATGTTTATTTCTTGTGGACATGAGCTTGGGAATTTACAATCATGAAGATTCTGTACAAGAAAGGAACCCTTGCCTGAGGTTACTTACTCAATGCTTCACCTTTGTAACTGCATTCTCAACTCTTTCTGTAGTTGCATGTATGTGTAATGTTTGAGGACCCCAAAGTGGTAAATCCTCTCCCCTAGGGCATCTTGGTCCCGCTAATACTTCCACATTGAAAAAGTTCTAAACTTCTGATCAGCCCCTTCTCTCTCTGGCAAGGAGTGCTTGGATTAGCTCTGATACTGACATGCTCCTTTATTTTATTTATTTATTCAATTTTTAAATACATATTTTTATTTTTTTAAATACTTAGATTACACAAATGTTATGCACAAAAAAATAGGGATTCCCATTAGTCTTGTTCCCCATACCTCCCACACCCTCCCACATAGACAACATCCTTCATTACTGTGGCCCATTCATTGCAATTAATAAACACATCCTGGGCCATTGCCATTGAGCATGGACCATAGTTCACACTGTAGTTCACACTCTCTCCGACACAATTCTGCAGGCTATGGGAAGATATGTAATGGCCTACATCTGTCATTGCAATGCCATTCAGCATGATCCTAAGTTCCGAAAAAGTTGCTGCATTACATCTAACATGCTCCTTTAGTAACTGGGAACGTACATCACCTTGCATATTTCTTAGCTTTGGTGAATGGGATCAGGATGAGGTTAAATTAAGAGCAGATACCTTTAGTCTCCATCACGCATTCTGACCTTGAACTTCCTGTCTACTTGACCAGATTCCCTTCATCAGCTCAGAGGAGTGCTATTTGGGATCCTTTTACTGTAGATGCATGTGGCTGCTCATGCAGTGCAGACAGCTCCTTCTCTCACCCTCTTAGCATTCTGGAAATGCAGCTGCAATGAGCTACAGTCTGCTGTGAGGCAAAGATGCCCCACATTATGGGCTGGAGCCACCTATGCTTCCTACTTAGAATATGGAAAAATGAAAACATAATTAACTTCTCATTATGACATTTCAACATGTTTAGTTTACACATGAAAAATACACGGCCTAATAAAGGCAAAACTCTAAAGACAAAACTCTTACACAATAATACCATACAAACTGCATACTTTCCTAGCCAGTTGTCAGCACTCACATGTAATGGATGAAGTGCTAGAATTGTATGCAAAAGAAAACAAATGCCTACTCAAATAAGTTTAGAAATCATTTTGTGCCCTCTATCATAATTTCCACATCTGTAAAAGATTCTCTCTCAAATTAAGTTGTGAGAATTAAGTGAGTTATTAGAAGTTAAGATGCGTTGAATGGTGCTGCATCATAGCACATTCTTAATAAAGGTTTATTAGTAAAACTTGGGACTACTAGGCAGATAGCCTGATTCTGAAAATGTATCACTTTCCAATTTATTTAAGGTATTCTCCAGCCTTTAGGCAGTATTTTTGAAATACATACATTAAGCTTTCTTTAAATCACTGATCACTGTAGGAATTAACATCTTTATTGACAGGGCAATTATTCTTCTTATTCACTACTCAGTAAGTTAGGTATTCCCATATTTATTAATTTTCAAGGAAGTTAAAATAAAATATATGTAGCACTGCAGTCATGCTGAACTTACTCTTTCTATCATAATTCAGAGGGCAAAGCAGTAAACATTTATTAAGCTTGTGATCTGTGAGACACTTTACAAGGCTTATTCCTGTAAGACAGGTACTGTTATAATGAGATATGAGAAAACTGAGGAAGCTTGCTTTACTTACCCAGATTCACACAGTTAGAAGGAACATGGTCAAGGATTAATCCCAGACTATCTGATACCAAAGCCCATGTCATTAACCTCTACACTACATTGCTATCAGTAAAATTTAAGGAAACTTCTATTCCTTTGGGGGAGCAGGGCAAGATTAATGTACACCAATAATCATTGAAATAATTCATATTTTTGTGTAATTACATATATTCTATATACTTAAAGCAAATTTAGTATTACAACAAATTATGTTTTCCCAAAGACTATGAATTTACCTTATGCACTCCATTACCCCCACCTGAGTTAGATTATAATTCTGAGGCTCTCTCATGGCCCCTCTTCCATATTTCATCAAACTGCATCATCCTATCTCTTTACTTTTGTGTCTCCATAGTGAGCTGTGAACTCCTAAAGGGAAAATACTGTCTTAGCGTTACAGCAATCCACCTTTAGGAGTCTTGGTCTGTTTTCTTTAGACTCTTCTCAGGCTGCTGAGCCCTTTTCATACCCATAAATAAGTTAACTTGCTTTTCAAGAGACCCAACCTCTGATCCACACTCATATTAAAATGTTCCACCTACATGGATGACTCCCCTATCTATCCAGGAAGTCCCCGCCTCCTTGGTTCCAGCCCACAATAATTTTAGGTTGCTAGTTCCTCAAAGCTAGAGATAAAGCTATTATGTCAAATTCTACATGTCTAAATCAAAACTGCTCTTCTCCTCTCTAGCTCCACTATTTGTCCCTTTCGTTATGTGCCATGACTTTCCCCAAAAAAAGAGGGATCTGACATTCCAAGGGTCTGCTGAAAATCTTTCCTAAAACATTTCTTCTCCATGGAATTGAAAAAGGGGTAAGAGAAGAGATAGAGGAAGATGAGGGAAACAGGATGGCATGAAACATTAGTAAAAACTCTGGAAAATAAAGAGAAATGATGAGTAATTGCAATACTTCAATAATGAAACATTTACACACGTTATCAACTATTAATTTGAACAAAATCACTTTGTAAATACTTTGTGGTATCAGTATTATGTTTGAGAACCTATCAGTACTGCTTTTCCAAAGGAGAAAATTAAAAATAATAAAATGAATGAGATTTGATGTTTGTATTCCATAAAGGAAATTATGAAACGTGGGCAACTTTTTTTATCACTTTGTATCACATTTTGATCTACTTTCTTGGTTTTCTCCTCAAAATAGCAGCTTTGGAACACTGAACTGAGATGTTATCCACAAAGGCTCATTATTACTAGGGTCACTCCCCTGTTATTATATTTCTACATTATTGTATGGTTATTTTCATAATTTTTCTGAGTTAAGTAATAGTTGAAATGATCTTAACTTACCAGAAGTAAATAGCTTAAACAAGAAAATTCCAGCTCAAATACTGAATGAACAGCGTGGGTTTTTAAATGATCCCAATGCTGACACTCATTCATTGGTTCAGTCTTGCTTTCTCAATGAATCAATGTAATATTTCCTTCAACAATTTTAATTAAGTGGCTACTCTATTTCAGACTTGAAAGATACAGAGCTTCTAGACAGTTTTGTGCTTCATGAACTCAGAATCTGATGAGAAACACAAATAAAGTGATGGATTTTAGAATGTCAGAAAAGTATAAATAAGGTGTCACAGGAACCCACAAGGCATCTGACTCAGATTAGGTAGTGGAGTGAGTCACCATCTGAAGATGAAGAAAATTAAGTGTACAAATAACAAAGGTCTGCTCTAACTCAGAATAATCCATAGTAATGTATGAATAATATCAAGTTTGGGTTTGTCCCAAATTCACATTTCCCAGCCAAACCAGTCTGTAATTTGCATTTTTAAATTACAATCAGAGGAAAATTTGGGGTGCAATGTATCTCTTGTTATTTCGAGTGCACAGATTTTCTATTTATTTTGTTCAATTTATTCCTTAGCATTTTGGGTTTTTCTGGCCATTGGAAATATTTTTGCTGCATTTTCTAATTTGTAGATGTCACAGAGAAATACAACTGATTTTTAATATACTCTAGAACCCCATGACATTGTTAAATTCCCTATTAGTTCTACTAACTTTTATTTGGTTTCATTAAGGTTTTGTACATAAAGGAATACTTCTGTTTTGAATAAACACAATTGTGTTTTCTTCCCATTTTCATGTCTTTCATTTATTTTTCTTGCATTATTGTATTGGCTGGAACCTCAAGTACAATGTTATGTAAAAATGATAAGAATGAACAGTCTCTTGTCTTTTTTCCTGACATTAAGGGGTAGCGTCTATTAAGTAAGCCCAAGGATGGTAGCTTTCAGGAGATGTACACAAATCTTTTACTGAACTTTTTAAAAGAATTATTTCTTACAATAATGCACAAAGTCCTTTATAAAGATTGTAAATTTAAAGAGGCCCAGATATAGCACTTAGAAAAGAAGCTACTCCTCAGTGACATGGTCCTAGGAGAAATCCCAAGGGATAACAGGACCATCCTTGGGCTTACTTTAGAAATATAAGAAGAGTGGTGGCTTCTCCTTGATCTGGAACTTTTTTTTTTGCTACTCACTGAATAGTAGAAGTTCCTTCTCCATGTGTAGGAAATAGATGTTTAAGACCTAGCACAGAGCTAGTATGTAGTAAGTCCTTTTGCTTGCTTGACTTCATATTCTTCAGCTGCCTCATGACCTAAGCTACGCTGCCAACCAAATAATTTTACCTGAAACTTCCACAGGTACTTAATCCAAACTTTTCCAAAGTTAGACTTTTCATTCTAACCCAAGAGCATTTTCTATTTTGCTGAGCTGTAGCACAACTGCCTAAATGTTCTAAAAAATACTTAACGTCTCCATCAACTTTGGCTTCTCTTACAATTTGTTACTATTTGTCATTCAGTTAATAATTCTCCCAAACTTGCAAGATTAAAACTCTTCTTCCTAGAATTGTAGACAAACTCCTTCATGATATGACTAATTTTCCCAATTCCTCTTCTTATGCACCTTTCCCATGTTTCTTTTATATGGGTATGATAAGCACCTTGAAATTAAGATCAATATCTGTTTAATTTTTGCATTCACATTGCATAGCCCACAATAGCCATCAGCACATATTTATCTATTGAATGGATAAATGAGTGAATTCATGCTGTGAAATTCCACCCTCCCTGAAAGGGAAAGAAGAGAATGTAAACAAACAAACAAAATCTGCACAAAAATATAAACAAAAAACAAACCAACACATTTTTGTAAAAGTTGGTTTATCTAATATTTGACAGCTTTGTGTAGTTGTTTTCATATTAGTTTAAAAAAAAAAGGAAAGCATTACAAAAGAGATCCTTATGTTCTGGAACTGTCCTATATCTTGACTGTGATGCTGAATACATAAACCTACACAGGGGTGAAATTTATACAGAACTGAATACACACACACATGCACACTCACAGCCTGCTCCCCCCACCAACTGGCAACCTACAGGTAGGGATATAAGTAAAATTGGGGGAGTCTGAATAAGATCTATGGATTGTATCTATGTCAATATGCTGTCAGCGATATAGCACAGTTTTGCAAACTTATTTTTGGGAGAAACTGGGCAAGGTAAACAAGGGATCCCTCTGTACAATTTCTTACAAATTTATGTGAATCTAAAATTATTTCAATAAAAATTTCAATTGAAAAATAATATTTACCTTATATATTTTCTAAAAATTGAAAACTTCAATGATTTTACAATACATATGTTTATAGTATTTTGAATCTTCTGATCTATTTTCAGGTAAAAACTAATAATGGCTCTTCCTAGGGCACCAATTACATTTATCACAATGTACAGTGCTACATTCATCTATCTCTGCAACCAGACCACAAACTCCATGAATTCAGACATGGTCTGTACTTTTTGTGTATCTTTTGTTTATCATGTGCTTTAAACTATGGTAAATGTCCCATACCATTTTGTCTAATTGTGACTTAGATGAAATAGTGGTATGTTATAAAGAATTGGAAAAATTCAAATGAACCCAATGTGTAAATAAAGTTCCTCTATCGGTCCATCAGTTTTCTCCTTTGTAAAATGAGCTGGTTTACATAATGGACCCGTACTAGTTTGGTTCATAAGGTTGAACACCACCAATTAACCTCTTAAATGGACGACTGTTTCACAGTTTGTGTAAGTCATGCCTTCACAGTTAGTATGATTTTATTCTCAGCAGAGCTCCAGCTTACGTATCGCAAGATAGGCCAAGGAAGCAGAGAAGGGAGGTTCTTGCTAAAGCATCTCTGAAATGCTGCTGCTGCAAGTCTAAGAAGACTGAGAAGCCTTTTCAGTTCCGCAGCAAGGGTTCTTTTTTTTTTCTCCTCTTCCTGGTATGGTAGGCAGAAGTGGCATTTTTTTTTTTTTTGCGTTAACAAGATACATTTGGAATTTAAATATAACATTTATTTTGAGAAGAAACTAATTTATACTTTTAATATACAGATACATTTGGATGAGGTTCATGGCACAAGGCTTACCTCCCCAGGAACCAACCCCATGATATCCTACTATATATTAGATGGTGTCCAAGTCCATTTTATACTTTAAGTCAAATACAGGTGAAATACAAAGTTATGACAGCCAGTCACAGGGCAATCACATGGGAGGTACTCACTAAGACTTTGTTCTAAAAATGGAAAATATCCTCAATAATTTATGACTGTCCCTAAGGTTATTTTTTTAATTTCATATCTAACATTTTTCCCTGTTTACTTAAAAAAGAATTTTAAAGTTGCTGAAAATAAGAGCTTTGCATTTAGGATTAGAAACAGGGCGCTCTATAAATACAGAAGGAAAGGGGAAACAGTTATATCAGTGATTAAAACAGTGTATACAGTCCATAAATGTACAGAAATTTACTTTGGAAAATCTCGAAAACCAAAGCAGAGAGTAAATGAAAGGTTATACAGTATTTTCTTGTGTTATAAATGCAAATAAAACCATTTTTCCTGAGATCCAAGTATATTTTCTGTCTAGTCCTTTCTAATATAAAATTCCTGCTTAAGGATACTTACATAATGGATTGTGAATATTATATGACTTTTCTGATATAGAAGTTTTTAAAAATGGAAAGTGCTTTTTATAGAGCTTGATTGATATTGCACAAAATAATTGATAGCAATTATGGACAATATTTATATAGTGGGTAAAACTAAAACTATTTCTCTAGTGATTTACTTAGTAGAACATAAAGAAAGATTAGACTATTAACCTCCATCTTAGATGGTCACTATTTAAATGGATGCTTTTATTAGGATTCTGATAGGCATTGTGAAGGAAAAAATTAAAATTTCATTAATTTTTCCATTAAAACTAATATTGGGTAATTAGCATGCTCCTTCAAAGTACAACATTCATGTTGGTGATTTAATTTGATTATAACTAAAAGAATTTACAAGTATTGGAGAGGATGTGGAGAAATAGGAACACTCAATCATTGTTAGTGGGAATGTAATGCTGTGGAAGACAGTTTGGCAATTCCTTAGAAAGTTAATTAAACAATTTCCAAGTACAGAATTACCAGATGACCTAGCAATCCCACTTCTAGTTAGATACCAAGAAGAATTGAAAGCAGGGACTCGAACAGATATTTACACACTGATGTTCCTAACAGCATTGTTCACAACTGCCAAAAGAAGGAAGCAACCCACATATCCATCAATTGATAAACAGATAAACAAAATATGGTATAGACACACAATTGGAATCTGTAAAAAGGAATAAAGTTCTGACACAAGCAACAATATGGATGAACCTTGAAGACATCATGTTGAGTGAAATAAGCCAGACAGAAAAGGACAGGCATCATATGATCTATGAATATTAAACAATCAGAATAAGCAAATTCATTGAATCAGAAACTGGAATATAGGGTACCAGGAGCCAGGGTGGGGGTAGGAGCCTGCCTGTGGAACCTGGACTTGTGCATCCCCACGGTCATGTGAGATACTCTTATAAAATCTTATATTATTGACAAATATCTCCTGTTGATTCTGATACACCATGGAATATAGTTAATACTTCAATTACAAAATGTTCTTTTATCAATTGCAACAAATGTTCCATGCTAATCCCAGATATTAGAAATAGGGTGGTAAATGGAACTCTGTATTTTATGCATGATGCTCCTGTAAGCCTACAACTTCTCTAATAAAATTTAAAAAATGACACTGGATAATGGAAATGCTCCTTAAAAGTACAAGTTCATGCGGGTGACATAATTTGAATATGAATAAAAGGAGTTAGTCTTATCTGGCCTATCTTGACTATTTCTGCTGGGTGAATATTAACCCACTTTTCAGCTTGAGCAGAGCCTTCTTCACTTCCTTGTTCCTCAGGGTGTACACAGCAGGGTTCAGAAGAGGCGTCAGGACAGTGTAGAAAACTGCCACAACCCCATCCACAGCATCCTTGGAGCCTGGCCTCAAGTAAATGAAAGCACAGGGACCAAAGAAGCACAGGACCACGATGCAGTGGGAGGCGCAGGTCTGAAACGCTCTGAGTCTCCCCTCTGAGGTGCGGATCTTCAGGATGGAGCAGACGATGGACACATAGGACAGCGCTATCAGGAGAAAGCAGCCCGAGGCCACCACCCCGATGTTGACAAGGACCACCATCTCGCTGGCCGAGGTGTCTGCACAGGCCAGCTTGAGGAGGGGCGGAGCGTCGCAGAAGTAGTGCTGGACCTGGCTGGGCCCGCAGTAGGGCAAGCGGAAAGTCAAGGCCGTCTGGACAGCAGAGTGCAGGGAGCCACTGAGCCAAGTGCCGGCGGCCAGGGCGGCACACGTCCTCCCACGCATCAGGCCGGCGTACCTGAGCGGGTGGCTGATGGCCAGGTAGCGGTCGTAGGACATGACCGTGTAGAGGAAGCACTCGGTGCTCCCCAGGAAGTGGAAGAAATAGAGTTGAGCCTCGCAGCTGCGGAAGGAGATGGCCCCGCCTCCTGGGGAGGCCAAGGTCATCAGCATTTTGGGCACAGTGACAGTGGAGAACCACATGTCAATGAAGGACAGGTTGGCCAGGAAGAAGTACATGGGGGTGTGGAGGTGGGACTCCACGCTGATGACCATCAGAATGAGCAAGTTCCCCACCACAGTGAGCAGGTAGACCACCAGGAAGATGCCCCAGAGCGCAGTGTCCAGGGCCGGGTCGTGGGGAAGGCCGGTGAGGAGGAACGTGGTCACCAGGCTCACGTTCCTCATTTCTTCCCCTAGATGGACTCTGTCTCTCGAGGTAGGAAAGCAAATCTATCATTCACTGGGAAAATCCTTCATGTGAATTGTGCAAGTACATTTTCTTTGATGGCAAACAGGCGTTAAATTGTCTTTTAGGGTTTACATAGTCCTCCTGCATGAACGTGGGTCTTTGAAAAGGCATGGTGGCTTCCTTATTCCAGTAAGAAATAAAAGCACCCAGACAGAGAAGAGTAAAGTGTTTTCTCTATTTTCTATAGAGTTAGAAAAGCTATACACAAAGTAGTAACTGGGCAGAAGGGGGCGCGCCTTTTTAGAAGCACCTCACTTTCTCTTCCACACACTCACATATAGACATGCACACACACACATTCAAACATACAGAATGTCTTTTTGATCACCCAAGAATTATTCGCTATAAAGATAAATTCCTAAAGCAATCTTCAACCTGGATGACTGAGATAAAAATGACCCTCCTAAAGCTCTTTCCTAAGCAGCAGAGTTGTCCTGGCAGGGTTCCAGGAAATGGCCAGCAGTCCTTGAGAATTGCCTCCGTCCATTCCCTTGTCCTACCTTGAACCATACTCCCTGGTCACACTTGCAATCTGATACCAAACTAATGTCGTAATAGGCTGAGTAACCATCACTTTCTTCACTCCTTTCTGCTATGTTTATTTCTATTTTTAACTTTTATTATTTCTTTATCAAGGATTTTAAGCAATCATCCTCCCTCTAAACCGTGATCAGACCACCTCATTATATATTTTCAGACACCCAAGGGGAATTCGAACTGCTTGACGAGGATTAGACTGTATCTCTAAGTCCTAGAAATGGATGTTTATATTTGTTATAAAGCAATAAAAAATGTGCTTCTAAAAACAGAGAAAAATATGGTATATGAAATAATTTTTAATTGTTTCTGGGATTTTTATTGTTCACAAGCTCAGACTTAAAGTTTTTTCCTTTTTTCTTTTTGAGTGGACTGGATGACCTTCGCATTATGTATTCAAAGAGAAAAGCAATAGTAAGGCCTGAAGAAATGAAGAAAGTTCTGGGTGGAGAATTGGACATCTCTGACAGAAAAGGGAGCATTTCTTCACTAATTTCTAAGAACCCTCTGCCCTACAGGATCACATCAGCACAGTTCCCCCTTTGAGTCTCTGAGAATAATGGCAGGTTTCCATTGGTTCCAACTCAGAGTCGTAATGCTAAGTAGGGTTTATGGGGAAATTATTTTATTGACTTGTGGTCTTACAGCATTTTGAGTACATGACTAAGGTGATCTAAAGCCAAAGCTCAAGAAGAATAAAGAAAAACTATGACCATAAATACATTGTAGTCAACTAAATGTGCACAATAATGAAAAATGCTAAGATTTTGCTAATTTTGACTACTTACCAATTTTAAAAGTAGGTGTTTGCATCATAAGGTAAAATTCATGGTTTAAAGAAACTCAGTCTATTTGAGTAGGTGATTCCTTTGTCTTATAAAGACAAAATCACAAGAAGAATAACCTAGAGAAGTAAGCTCTTTTTAAAGAGCAGAATTATAATTGCTTTGATGTCTCAAGGGATACTGCCTTGGCTCCAGGGTCCTCATGGATGAGGAGTGAAGCATTATGATAAAAATTCAGAATTTTTCCCCAAATGCACCTATTTTAGTTATTTCTGCATATGATGACCCATCTTTCTCTATGAATATATGTTTTATTCAGCCAAAAGTAATTTCCAGAATAAATAGCTCTGGGTTTGAAAATTCCTCATGCAGGAATGATTTAGGATGTTTTTCCTCTAAATTCAAAGATAGACAATATAGCTTTCATGCCCCAAGGGTGAATTCCCTGTTGGGGCTCCTAGTCTCTTGGATAAATCTTTACGTCTGTTGATCATGGCTAGTCACACAAGGAACTCTGCATCTCCACTGCTGCAGGGGTGCTAAGTGCTTCCCTCCTCGCACATAAAACATCTTCCTAATTAAAGGTCCTCCCTCTGGGGTTCAGCAGATACACGATGCAAGTTCGTAGCCAAGAATGAATGCTGAACAAAGAAAGAAAGAAAAGAAAGAATGAATGTGGCCCTCATTCCCTGGTTCAGGTATTTTTTTCTCCTGCTCCAAGACTTTTGCCCTCGTGACTTCTGTCTTCTACATTTCCTTAGAACATATTTAGATTCTACTTAAAATTGCACTTTTTTTCAAATTCCTATAACTAAGAAGAGGGAAAGTACACTCCCCCCCCCCCAGAATTAACAGATGTCTTAGCTCTCAAGAAAGAGTTTCAAGAAGAGAAAAATTGGTATGCTGCAGCAGAAGTCCAAAGCACTGTTAGTCTTGGAGAAGGAAAAGAAGCAGCTTCACTGGCCTTTCGTACTAAGGGAAATACTCTCACCCCTAGGCGGTGGGTTTTGAGGAACTGAAGCCCCACTGAATCAATGCTCCTCCCCATTAACCCATTACAATACCCAATTTTCTCACATTGAATTTAATAATATAGAATAAGTCATATATTATGTAATTAATATAAAATAACAGTGCTATTTTGGAAGCTAGGTCAATAGTTATTTGCAATTAAGGCCAAATTAATATATTTCAAAATCTCTTTATGGAAAACATGCTATTAATTTTGTGAATTTAAATTTCTGTCCAACTTCATTTATATAACTTTTATGAAAGCTACCAACTTCCATTTGATTCTCCTGGAATGTGTAGGTATAAAATAAAGAAATACTGATTTTGACCTTCTTTTCAAAATTAAGTGCCTAGCTTTTGCATTTGGCAGAGAAAATAATCTTGTTACTCAGCTATCTGGTCTACCCAGAGACTACTTAGATCTCTCAAGAGTGCTGCACAACTTGTGCAGTGACCTTCTACATTACAAGGAGGCCAGTGATGCTGCTGAGTTTCACCTTCTTTAAGAGCTAAATAAGCAATGATCCAGCTTTTCAGGCCATATTTCATAAAACCAGGTGAGGTTCTATGCGATCAATGATCCAACGCTGCCAACGTCATCAGCATTTT
Organism: Chaetophractus vellerosus; assembly: GCA_004027955.1. Lineage (NCBI taxonomy): Eukaryota > Metazoa > Chordata > Mammalia > Cingulata > Chlamyphoridae > Chaetophractus > Chaetophractus vellerosus. The sequence continues at coordinate 10,862 of PVKH010004748.1, read as the reverse complement.
TGCACTGATAGTCCTTTGCGTCAAGGAAGAGGCAGAGCTGAGTCCATCCATACAGTCTGGCGGCTTTTGTTGATTCTCTGATAAAGACTAGAGAAGGGTAGAGCTCTATGCACTTGCTTTATGACACTCATTTCCGACAACTGCTGGTGAAGCTGTTCTCCAGCATTTTTTCCCCAAAATTGTTTTTGATATTCAAGATCCTTTTGCAGTTCCATATGCATTTTAAAAATAGCTTGTCAGTTTCTACAAAAGAGCATTCTGGGATTTTGATTCAAATTGTATTGATCTATCGATCAATTTGGGGAGAATTAACATCTTAACGATATTGCGTCTCACCCTCAATATGGCTTTAATTTCTCCCATGTAGTAACAGTATTCAGTGTTCAGGTCTGAGACACTGTTTTTTGTCATATTTATTTCCGTTTCCTATTTCTCTTGCTATTGCACGGTATGTTTTTACTTCAATTTCTAATTATTCATTGCTGGTGTGTAGAAATACAATTGAATTTTTTTATGTTGGTCTTACATCCAGTAACCTCCTTAGTTCTTGTAGCTTTTGTAGACATTCATTTTCTACATAGCTCATCATGTTGTCTGTGAATACAGACAGTTTATTTCTTCATTTCCCTTATGGAATGCATTTAATTTTTTTTCTTGCCTTACTGCCCTGAATGAGTCCTCTAGTATAATGTTGAAAAGAAGTAGTGAGAGAAGAAACCCTTCTCTGATTCCTGAATTTGGGGATGGGGTGGGGAATATTGTGTCTCTCAAAATCAAACATTGTATTAGCTGTAAGTTTTTCATAGATTTTTAAAGGGGCCGGCTCGATAGCCCAGTGGATAGGGCACCGGCATACCACATGGGAGGCCCCGGGTTCGGTTCCCGGGGACCTCTCCTAGCGGGCAGACCGCCTTGAGAATGGCAAACCGCCATGGGCGGGCCAGAGCCGCCGTGGACAGGGCAAAAAGCTGCCACGGACAGGGCAAAAGCCGCCACGGGCAGGGTAGGTCACCCGCGAATGGAGCCAGCCAGCCACCCGCGAACTGAAAGCCGGCCGTGAATGGAAGCAGAAGCCGCCCACAAGCGGGGAAAGCTGCGCCTGCGCAGTGACTAGTCTCGGCGCGTCGCCGCAGCGGGGGGGTGGGGGGGAAGGGGAGATATGTAATAAAATAAATAAATCTTTAAAAATATATAAAATAAAATAAAATAAAAAATAAATAAAAATTCCCTTCTATTTCCTAGTTAGCTGTGAGTTTTTATCTAGGACTGTGTTTGGAGTTTGTCAAATATATTTTTTTTGCATCTATGAAATGAGCCTATGGTTTTCAGTTTCAGTTTGTTAATATGATGAATTATGTTGATTCTCTTTCAAATTTTAAACCAAATTTGCATTCCTGGAATAAACTGCGATTGACCATGATCTGTTGGGATAAACCACAACTGAGCATGATGTTTGATTCTTTTTCACATGTTATTGGTTTCAATTTGCTAAAAACTGGTTAAGAATTTTGTATCTATGTTTATAGTAGGTACTAGTTTGTAGGTTTCTTTTTTCTGTAAAGTCTTTTTCTGGTTTTGCTAGCAGGGTAAATGCTGGAGTCATAAATTAGTTGGGAAGTTTCCCTTATATTCAATTTCTGAAAAAGCTCGTGTAAACCTGGTGCTATTTCTTACCTTAACTGTTTGGAAGAGGTCACCAGTAAAACTCTCTATGCCCAGAATTTTCTTAGTGGGGACAATTTGAACTACTAACTCAATGTCTTAAATAGTTCTTAGGCTATTAAGATTGTTTCTTTTTGACCACACTTTGGTAGTTTGTGTCTTTTAATAATTTTGTCTTTTATCTAAGTTGTTGTATTTATTAGAAAATAGTTCCTCAGAATATTATAATTTAAATATATAATATAAATGATGCCACCTCTCTCATTCTGATATTTATCATTTGTGTCCTTTTTTTAAAAACTGATCAATCTAGCTAGTAGTTTGTCAATTTTATTTATCTGTAAAATTCTCTCCATTATTTTTTCCTTGTTCATTGATTTCTACTCTGATTTTTATTATTTCCTATCTTTTGCATAGTTTTGGTTTAATTTGCTTTCTTTTCTAGATTCTTTAGGAAATAGCTGAAAATATTTTGAGAGTTTTCTTTTTTTTTCTAATATAAACATTTCATTGTTTAAATTTACTCTTAGGTAATGCTTTAGTGGCTTTCCACGAATTCTTTTGTTTGTTTTAATTTAGTTCAATTTATTTTCTGAGTTCTCTTTTGATTTCTTCTTTGTGTGATGTATGATTTGGAATTGTGTTTATTTAGCTTCCAAATATTTGCAAATTTTCCAGATATGTGTTCTTTATTAATTACTAGTTTAATTCCACTGTGGCCATAGAACATAATTTTTATGTCTTGGGTCATTTTAAATTTACTAAGACTTATTTTTTATCCATATATGATCTATTTTGCTAAATATTCTCTGTGTACTTAATATGATGCAGTCTATATATGTCAGATCAATTTGGTTGACCTTAGTGGTTTTCTGTCCACTCATTCTATTGTTGATCGAGGAATATTGAAATCTCTATTTTTGTGAATTTTTGTATTTTGCCCTTAAATTTTGTGAGTTTTTGCTTCATGTCCACCTTTTTAAAAGTATTGCTTTAAGAATTTTATTAGCTATTACGGATGTTACTGCCCCAGCAATGAAAGCAATTAAAATTTATTTTTTAAACAAATCAATTTTATTGATACACATTAATAAAGCATAAATCCATCTAAAGAGTGCAATCAATGGTATTTGGTGTAATCACACATGTGTGCATTCATCATCCCAATTATTCCCAGAGTATTTTCATTATTCCAATAATAATAAACAAAAACATATATTTTTAAAAAATTTTATTGGAGAAGTTGTGAGCTTACAAAATGTGCAGAATTCCTATATCTCACCACTCCACCAATCCCTTGCATTTTTGTGGAATATTAGTTACGGATTATGAAAGAACGTCATCCAAATATTACTGCTAACTATGGCCCATGGCTTACATTTGATATTTTTTCCCGTAAACCCCTATAATATTAACACCATGTATTAGCATTGAACATTTGTTATAGTTCATGAGAAAATGCTCTCATAGTTGTACTGTTAACCACAGTCCATTATCCACCACATGGTTCACTGTGTTATACAGTCTCATGCCTTGTACAAGCCATCCAAAGTGTATGCTCAGTGGTTCTCAGTTTCATCACAGAGTTGTGCTGTCATTGCCTCAGTAAATTTTAGAATGTTTTCATTAGTCCAATAGAAAAAATCTCCACATTATTGAACCTTAACATTTATATAGTACCTTAGTTGACGCTGATGCAAGAATAGTACAATATTACTGTTAACTTTAGTCCATAAATTACCTTAATTCTATTTTTCCTATGTATTACCATATTCTTACCATACATTTGTTCTTGTTCATAGAACATTCTTGTAGTTGTACTGTTCACCACAATCCTCATCCACCACTGAGCTCAGTCTCTCATACAGTCCCTAGATTATTTTCTAACTTACTTTCAATTGACATTTACCTCCCTAGGATACCCCTTTCAGCCACAATCACATTTATAAATCAGCAGGGTTAGTTACACTCAGTATAATGTGTTACCATTAATTTTATCCATTTCCACCCTTTTGCAATCAAGCATATTAAAAATTCTACATACATTAAGAATCAGTACCCATTGTCAGCACTCATCCTATCTCCTAGTAACCGAGACTCTAGATTTTTAACTCCATGTGTTTATTCTTCATGTTTAGATAACATTAATGAGACCATACCATATTTGTCCTTTTGTGTCTGGCTTATTTTACTGAGCATAATGTCCTCAGGTTTCATTCATGTTGTCATATGTGTCCCAATTTCATTTCTTCTTACTGTAGGATAGTATTCCATCATATGCATATACCAAATTTGTTTATCCATTCATCAGTTGATGGGCACTTGGGTTGTTTCCATCTTTTGCCAATTGCTTCATATACATACTTTTGTCTTTCTTCTGAATGTGAGTTTATTTTTCAGGAAAAATTTGATATAAAAATGTTCATAGTTCCATGACATTACAAAAAAACACACATAAATTCCTAAAATGAATTTTTATGAAATCTGGTGCAGGAAGGAACTGACCTCAGGGTGTAGGAAGCAGACTTACAACCAAATTTCATAAAAGGTACCTACTTGTTGGCTGTGTTACCACTGAACTGACATCATAGATTAACTTATTATTCCCTTATTTGATAAGAAAAGCAAAGGGTCAAGGAATGTGTTTGGGTCCCAGAGCTCTTTTGGTCACCACCTCTGAAATTGTTGGTTCGAGGCATGGCATGTTTTGCAGTGAGGAGTTGTATTCTTTTTGTCCTTCCTTCTCCTCATCCCCCCCCCAATTTTGCAGGTCAGATGAGTTTGGATTAATCATTTTCTCGATGATCTATTGTTTATATTCTTTATAACTTTGCAGTTCATGGAATCATGGTGTGTCACATACATGTCCAAAAGATTATATTCCAGTTAGATTGAGAAGACTGGTTTGGATTTGAGGATAGATGAGCTGAACATGTTCTACGTGCAATCTGCAGACTGGACAGGACTGTAACTGGGTGGCACAGCTCTCATAGAATAGTGTGCCCAGAAGGTCACAAGGTCAATTTGATCTCTTCCTCTCTGGTGTGTTTAAATGTTAAATCTATGACTGAAGTCTCTTCCATATCAGAATCCTTTAGAGTGAGAATTCTCTCATTTCAACTAAGGTCAGAATATTGACTGATGGCTTTCTCACATTGATGTCATTCATAGAAATGTCCAGTTTAATTAATCTCATGTTGTCCAAGGTTAGAAAAATTAAGGTTTTCCCATATAGATAGTATTTTCATGGTTTCTATCCAGGGTGCTTTCTCTCCTATTTCCTGAGGGCAGTCCTATGAGTGAAAGCTTTCTCACATATATGACATTCCTGGGGATGCTCCCAAATGGGAGTTCTCTCCTGTACTCTAAGGTGAGAAGATTGACTGTAGGCTTTCCCATATGATGAAATTGATATTGTTTCTTTCCAGAGTGAGTTCTCTCCTGTTTTTATAAGAGAAGAACTTCCACTGAAAGCTTTCCCACATTGATGACATTCATAGCATTTCTCTGCACTGTGAGTTCTATTCCACTGTCTGAGGACAGAGCTTTTGCTAAGGCTTTAGCACTTTGGTGGGAAAGTCATATGATTTACTCCTAGTGTGAATCTGCTCGTGTTGATTAAATGATGAATGGACTCTGAGGACTTTTGCAAGTGGTTTCTTGAAATATGGATTTGATGTCATGTGAATTAATGTAGGCTGTCACTATGGATCTGTGAGTGGAATCTTCTTGCGAATAATTACATTTAAAGGAATTCTTTCCAGTGTGGGGGCTCTGCAATGACAAGATGTTACAAATGTCTTTCCTGCAGATAGGTTGGATGAATATCATTTCTTGATTTCTAAGGTCATAATTCCTCCCCACTGAGAGGAGTTTACTGATATTCTCCAGCATCACATCTCTGAAAAGCTTTCTCTGGGATGTGTCTAGCGGGACCCACTCTTCCTGGTTGAGGGCTACACCCACAGCTTTGAAGGTCACTAACTCCTGTGGTTGTGTTGTAAGTAGGTCAGCTGACAACTGTCTTTCTGTGGATTTTTATTCACAAACAGAAAGCAGTGGGTGACAAAAGCTGATCATTTTCTCTTTCTTCAATTCAGCATTTGTGGAGTCCTTCTTTAGTCTTGTGCTTCCTCCAGACTTCTGAAATTTGCCATTATGTTTGCTGAATCACTGGGGTGGTTTTCTCAGGAACTGTCTTCCATCACTGTGTTTGCTTCATATATTTGAAGTTCTGCTAATGGGTGCATAAACATTTCGGCTTATTATATTCTCTTAATGAATTGACCTCATTGTCATTATGAAATGGCCTTCTTTATTCAAGATAGTACTTTTTGCTCTGAAATCTACCTTATCTAATATTACTGTAATTATTCTATTTTTCTTTAAAGAAAGTCCCATCTTTCATTTGCTTAGTGTTAACATGGCATTTCTATTATCTATTCTTTTACTTTTAACATCTCTTTGTCCTTATCGTTACAGTGGGTTTTCTTTGTAGGCAGCATAAAGCTGAATCTTGTTTTTGCATGCAACCTATTAATCTCTGCCTCTTAATATGTGTGTTTAGAGAATTTACATTCATTTGATTTGGATATGATAGGGTTTAAATTCACTGTCTGATTACTTGTTTTCTCTTTGTCCTATCTCTTCTTTGTTTTCATATTCATCTTTTTCTGTCTTCTTTGGGATATTTTTCATGCTTCTATTTTATCCCTTTCATTGGCTTATTATCTATAACAATTTGATTATTATTTGGCAGTAGCTTTAGGAATATAATATTCATCTTTAATACATCACAGTCTAACATGAAGCAGTATTAATCCACTACATATATTACACCTAATGTACAACCTTGCACTAGTAAAATTCCATTTCTTCTCTCCCACCATTTGTGCTATTTCTGCTTTATTATTCTAGTTTGACAAACTCTGTTTTTTAAATGGTATGTTTAGACCCTTTACGTATAATGTAATCATTGATGTGGTTGATTTATCCCTACTATCCTGCTATATTATTTACGGTTTGTGCCATTTGCTCTTTTTAAATATATATTTTCTTGCTTTTTTTGATATATTCATGTAGTGTGGTTTATTTTTGATCTTTTAATATTTTAATTTATCTTTATTATTTGCTATTCCAAAACTCTATTTTTTAGTGATTACTCTATAATGCACAATATTCATCTTTAAATCATATTTTATCTTCAAATTTTGCCATCTCATGTGTAATGGAAGAAACTCAAAATAGCATAGATTTTCTCCCTGCTTTCATGCTGTTATCATACATTTTAGTTTATATGTTGTAAATCCCATAATACATTGCTAATTTTGCTTCAAGCAGTGAAAAAAATTCTGTTATTTATCTTTTATTTATTTTGTTCTTTTCTATGGATTCAATTTTAGATCTGGCGTAATTTTACTTCTGTCTGATGACCTTCCTTTAGCATTTATTATAGTCCAGGTTTGCTCTTTACAAAATCTTCCAAATTTTGTTTTACTCAATCTTAACTGCCATCATTTTAGAAAGTTATATTTGCTGAATATAGTAATCTTTGATGATATTTTAATTTTAGCTCTTTAAACATCATTCTATTGTCTTCTGTCTTAGTTTGATGAGAATTATTCATTCATTCTTACCTTTGGTCTGTATTTAATGTCTTCTATCTAAATGCTTTAAGATGTTTTTCTCTTTATCACTGGTTTTTAGCAATTTTATTACAATATGACTTGGGGTGGGTTTCTTTGCTTTACCATGCCTCTGGTTTGTTCAGCTCTTTGGGTCTCTCGGTTTATCTTCATCAACAAATTTTGAAAATTTTCATTATTTCTTTCAACATTTTTTTCTGTCTTTACTTCTGAGACCCTAGGTCTGTGATACATTTTGAGTTGATTGTGTGAAAGACGTGAGGCCTGGATCTAATTCGTTGTTTTGCATGTAGATATCCAGTTGTTCCAGCACCATTTGTTGAAGAGACTATCATTCTGTATTGAAATGCCTTTGCTCCTATCTGAAAAAATCAGTTGGCTATATTCGAGTGGGTCTATTTCTGATTTCTCTATTCTGTTCCATTGATCTATTTGCCTATTATTCCTCTGCTACCACACTGTCTTAATAACTGTAGCTTTATAGTAAGTCTTAAAGTTGCATAGTGTCACTCTTCTGGCTTTGTTCTTGAGTGTTGTGTTGGCTGTGGTTGGTCTTTTGCCTTTCCATATAAACCTTAGAATCAGTTCATCAATATTGACATCAAAACTTTCTAGGTCTGGGGCCGGCTGTAGCCCAGTGGATAGGGCGCTGGTACACATGGGAGGCCCCGGGTTTGGTTCCCGGGGACCTCTCCAGGTGGGCAGACATCCTTGAGGGGGCAAGCTGCTGTGGGCGGGGCAAAGGCGCCGTGGGCAGGGCAAAAAAGCTGCGATGGGCAGGGCAAAGCCGCCACGGGCAGGGCAAGTCACCCGCGAACAGAGCTGAGCCACCCGCGAAATGGAGCCGAGCCGCCCGGGAAATGGAACATAGCCGCCCACGAGCGGGGCAAGCCACCAATGCGGTGGGCTGACTCGGCGCGTTGCTGCAACGGGGGGAGACAAAAAAAAAAAAAGCAGACATAGAAGAGCACGAAAATGAACACACAGCAAGAGCAAGCAGAAAGGGGGGTGATATGTAACAACAACAAAAAGAATAACTTCTTTAAAAACAACTTTCCAGGTCTTTTATTTTGATTGTGTTGAATCTATATATCAAGCTGGGGAAAAATGACATCATCATGATCATCATCATCATATTTAGTGCTCATATCCATGCCATGGAATATATCTTCATTTATTTAGATCTTCTTTGATTTCTTATATCTGCATTTTATAGTTTTCTTCATGTAGCTCTTGTACATATTTTGTTAGATTCATACCTAAGTATTCATTTTTCATGCTAATGAAAGTGTGTTGTGTTTTTTATTTCAAATCCCAATTGTTCATGCTGGTATATTGGAAAGCAATTGACTTTTGTATATTAACTTTGTATCCTGCAACCTTGCCATAATCACACCCTTGTTACAACAGTATTTTTGATTTTTGATTCTTTGGGATTTTTCTATGTAGACAATCATATCATCTGCTAACAAATGAGTTTAATTTCTTTCTAATGAATCTTTACACATTTTCTTTCTTTTTCTTATCACATTCTATTAACCAGGACTTCTAGTATGATGTTGACTAGGAGTTGTGGGAGGGGGACACACTAGTTTCTCACCATTAAGTACAGTGTTGGTTGAAGGGTTTTTGTGTCAGTTATTTGTCTAGTTGAAGAAGTTCCCTATGTTTTTCAGACGTGTAGATATTGATATGGGAAGGTGTAAGTATAGTATTTTTATTAATTTGTATTGTTCCATTGCAAAATGTACTCATGATAGGTAGTCACACGTTCACATTTTTGGCTATTACAAAAATTAATCCTTGAATATTATACATTTACCTGGTAAATATGTGCATGAGTTTCTCTAGGAAATTTTTATATTATGAGGAAAACATCTTCCACTTTATTGGAAAGTGATAGACCATTTTCTAAAGTGATCCCTTAAATTACTGTCCCTTAAGCAATGCATAAAAGTACCACAGCTCAGTAATTGATGATTTTAACATTTACTTTTAGCAAAATTTTATTGTAATTTAAATATTCATTTCATTAATTCTTAAAATGATGGGGGATATTTTCTTTTGTGTATTGGCTATTTGTATATCCTTTTTTGTGAAGCCTATTTGAATCATTTGCCTGTTTTCCTTCTGTATTGCTTGTTTTTTCTTGTAAAATTTAGGATATTTTTACATATTTTGGATATGAGTCCTTGTTTTTAATGTGTTGTAAATAGTGTCTCAGACTTTCACTTTTTTCTCTTATCTTTTCATTTTTATTCCTTTAATGACATTCTATGTTTTAATATAACTAAAATATCATTGTTTCCTTTATTGTTATCATTTCTATATTTAGTCTAAAAGATTCCCCCAATTTAACTTGTAAATGCTATATTATTTTGCCTTACGAATTGAAGTTTATAATATCCCTGGAGTTGAGTTTGTTAATGGTCTGTGTAAAAGATTAATTTTTTCCTTTTTGATCCAGTCCCCCAGTCACAATTGATTGAAAAGAAATTTCCCCAGGATTTTCCATGCTACTCTTGTCTGAAGTCCAGTAGTCATATGCAAAGGGGATTTTTTTTGCTCTCTATTCTACTCCGTTTCTCTATTTGTCTAACCCTAAATAACACCACATTGTTTGCATTGCTATAAAGAAAAAAAACATATATTTGGAAAAAATATTTAGTCTTAAGAATGAGCAGAAATGAATATTAAAAAATAATTGGATGTCAATTGCTTCTGAAAAACCTTTAAAACTTAAATATGTTAACATGTAATGTTGGTAAATTCCGCCCTCAAATGCTGCTGCTAACAAATATAAATAATTTGACAATAATATTTGCTTTAGTATTTCTTCTTAGATGGACTTCTCATTAGTAAAGTATTAAATATGAACAGCTATATGAATTAAGATCACCACCATAGTAAAGATACATGTATATATATGCAAATATGCATATATTTTTATTTTTATAAATGCAAGGAAAATTAAAATTAAAAACTCAAACTGATAGTTGTGATGACTGAATAATGATGAAAATATTTTGACAAAATTTAAAATTAAAGTTACATTAAATGGGAAAGATTCAAAATTGCATAAATAGTATGATTGTATATTGTTAAAATACATAACCATTATGGTGAATCATGGGAGAGAAAACACCAAATTCATAACATTGTTAATGATGAGGTTGAAGAAACATGAGATTTTTTTTCTTGCTTTTTGGAATATTTACCAAATAATCTATAAAGTTGTGATTCTACCCTTATAATGAATGTGTCATATATTAATAAATAATTAGCTAGGGAATGGAAAAGGGGCAGATGGAAAGAAAGGCGGACATCTTTTAAATTAATTCCTTTGCTCAGTCAGACTTCTTGAGCCTAAGATTTGGCCTTTGGGGATGTTATCTCAAAAGAAACCAAACCTTTCAATACTCTCCAGTTTGGAAAACATCGCAAATCCAGAATTTCAAGACTACAAAGTGCCGCGACCATTTCTTAAAGTGCAAAGTTCTCGTCCAGCCACACTCGTAGACAAGGTCCGAGTGTGGTGGAAGAAGACTCAAGGAG
>PVKH010004747.1:0-22946 GCA_004027955.1 Chaetophractus vellerosus | reverse complement strand
AGGTCTCCCGCGGATGGAGCGCAGCCAGCCACCCGCGAACTGAAAGCCAGCTGTGAACGAACGCAGAGACCGCCCACAAGCGGGGAAAGCCGCGCCTGCGCAGTGACCACTCTCGGTGCGTCGCCGCAGCGGGGGGAAGGGGAGATATGTAATAAAATAAATAAATCTTTAAAAAAAAAAAAAGAAAGAGTAATCAAACAGCTCCCCAAAATGAAAAGTCCAGGACCAGATGGCTTCACAGGTGAGTTCTACCAAGCATTCAAAGAAGATTAAAACCAATCTTACTCAAGCTCTTCCCAAAAATTGAACAAGAAAGAATGCTACCAAACTAATTCTATGGAGACAATATCACCCTAATACCAAAGCCAGATAAAGATATTATGAAAAAAAAATTACAGACCCATTGCTCTAATGAATACTGATGCAAAAACTTCAATAAAATAACTTGCTAGTTGAATCCAACAACACATTAAAAGAATTATTCAAAATGATCAAGTGTGTTTTATACCAGGCATGCAAGGCTGGTTCAACACAAGAAAATCAATCAGCATAATGTACCACTTTAATAAATCAAAGGAGAAAAGCCACATCATATTATCAATTGATGCAGAAAACGTATTTGACAAAATGCAGCATCCTTTCTTGATAAAAATACTACAAAAAATAGGAACTGAAGGGAACTTTCTCAACATGATAAAAGCCGTATATGAAAAACCCACAGCTAACATTGTACTCAAAGGTGAAAGACTGAAAGCTTTCCTGCTGAGATCACTGACAAGGCAAGGATGCCCATTGTCACCACTGTTGTTCAATAAAGTGCTGGAGGTTCTAGCTAGAGCAATCAGGCAAGAAAAAGAAATAAAATACATCCAAATTGGAAAGGAAGAATGAAAACTTTCACAATTCATAGATGATATGATTGTATATTCAAAAGTCCATAAAAATATACAACAGAGCTGCTATAGCTAATAAATGATTTCAATAAAGTGTCAGGATACAAGATCAATACACAAAAATCAGTGGTGTTTCTATACACTAGTAATGCACAATCTGAGGAGGAAGTCAGGGAAAAAAATTCCATTTACAATAGCAGCTAAAAGAATGAAATATTTAGGAATAAACTTAAACAAGGATGAAAAGCACTTGTATTCAGAAAACTATAATGCATTGCTAAAAGAAATTTTAAAAAGACCTAAATAATTGGAAGAGCATTCCATGTTCATGAATTGGAAGACTAAATATCATTAAGATGTCAATTCTACCCAAAATGATATATATATTCAATGCAATCCCAATAAAAATCCCACCAGCAGTTTTTAAACAAATGGAAAACACACTTATCAAATTTATCTGGAAGGGTAAGAGGCCCCGAGTAGCCAGAAACATCTTAAAAAGGAAAAGTGAAGTTGGAGGACTCTCACTTCCAGACTTTAAATCATATTACCTAGCTACAGCGGTAAAAACAGCATGGTATTAGCTTAAAGATAGATGCATAGACCAATAGAACCCAATTGATGGTTCAGAAACAGACCCTCACATCTATGGCCAAGTGATTTTTGACAAGCCTGTCAAATCCACCCTGCTGGAACAGAACAGTTTATTCAACAAATGGTGCCAGGAGAACTGGAGATCCATAGCCAAAAGAAAGAAAGAAGACCCCGTCTCACACCTAATACAAAAATTAACTCAAAATGAATCTAAGACCTAAATATGAAAGCAAGTAGAATCAAGCTCCTAGAAGAAAATGTAGGGAAACATCTTTAAGACCTGGTGGTAGGTGGTGGATTCTTAAACCTTACATTGAAAGCATGAGCAATGAAAGAAAACATGGATAAATGGGACCTCCTCAAACTTAAACACTTCTGTGATTCAAAGGACTTCCTTAAGAAGGTGAAAAGGCAGCCCACTCAATGGGAGAAAATATTTGGAAACCACATGTCCAATAAGGGTTTGATTTTCCATTCTATATAAAGAGATCATACAACACAATAATAAAAGAGCAAGCAATATGATTTAAAAATGGGCAAAAATTTAAATAGACATTTCTCCAAAGAGGAAATACAAATGGCCAAAAAGCACATGAAAAAATGTTCCATATCACTAGCTATTAGGGAAATGGAAACTTTTTTCAGATATATGCTTTTCAAAGATTTTCTCCTAGACTATGGCTCATCTTTTCTTTCTCTCTACAATGTTTTCTGAAGAGCAGACATTTTTAATCTATTGGTGAAGTCCAATAGATTATTTCTTTTTTGGATTGTGTTTTTGGTGTTGTAGGTAAGAAATATTTGCCTAATCTTGGGCTATAAAGATTTTCAGTTATGTTTTCTTCTGAAGTTTTTATTGGGTTTTATAGTTAGGATTTTGATTCATTCTGAGTTGGTTCTGTATATGTTTAAAGATGTGGATCAGAATTCATTTATAAATATATATATATGAATATATATATGAATATCCCTGGCACCATTTGTTGAAAAGATTATTCTTCCTCCTTTGGTTTGTCTTACATCTTTATTGAAAATTAATTCTGAATATATATTTTGGTCTGTTTTGGGGGTCTCTATTCTGTTCCATTGATTTGTTTGCCTACATTTCGGCCCAAAACACTGATTAGTGTACCTTGATAATAAAACTTGAAATCAGGTAGCAATAGACACCCATTTTTGTTCTCCTTTTTCAAAATTCTTTAGAAAAATTCTAGGTCCTTTACATTACAATATAAACTTAGAATCAGGTTGCCAATATCATTGAAAACCTGCTGAGATTCTGTTGGGTTAATATTGAGTCAATATATCAATTTGGACAGAAACAATAATTCAACAATGCTGAGTTTTCCAACTCATGAGCATATGATATTTCTCCATTTATTTAGGTTTACTTTGCTAACACTCAGGGATGTTTTGTAGTTTTAGGCATACAGCTCTTTCACGTGTTTTGTCAGATTGATTTCTAAGGATTTTTTATCTTATTCTAAGTGGTATTTTAATTGCAACTTCTGACTTTTCATTGGTAGTATATAGAAATACAGTTGATTATATACATATAACGATATGATCTTGTATACTGCAACCTTGTTTAACTTACTTATGAATTCTAGTAGCTATTTTAGTAGACTCAACTGGATTTTCTAAATAGAGCATCATATCATCTATGACTAAAGACAGTTTAACTTCTTCCCTTCAATCTTAATTCCATCAATTCTTTTTTCCTTATTATACTGGTTAGTACCTCTAGTACAATGTTGAATGGAAATGCTGAAAGCAAGTACTCTTGTCTTGTTCATCTTAGGGCGACGCATTCTTTCTTTCACAATTTCACAGTTAAGTAAGATGTCAGCTGTCAGTTTCTTTAGAGTGGCTGTTTATGAAATTGAAGCTATCCCCTTATATTCTATGGTTGCTCTGACGTTTTTTATGAAAAACAATGTTGGATTTTGTCAAATGATTTTTATGCATCCATTGAAGTGATTGTTGTTTTTCATTTTATGTTTGTTACTATGATGAATTATGTTCATTGATATTTGAATGCTAAACCGACCCTGAATTCCTGAGAAAAACACCACTTAGTCATGGTGTAATATCCTTTTAACATAGTGTTGGATTTGGTTTGCTAAAATTTTATTTAGAATTTTTGTATTTATGTTCAAGAGTGCCAATGGCCTTTTCTTTTAACATTTCTATCTGGATTGGGTAGCAGGGTAATGCTGGCCACATTCAGAGAGTAAGCTCAAAAGATTTTCCTCCTCTTCAATTTTTTTCTAACGTATTTATTAAATCAGTTTTACTTTTTCCTAAAATGTTTGTTAGAATTTTCCAGTGAAGACATCTGAGGCTAGAGCTTTAACTGTGGAAAGGTTTTCAGTTAAAACTTTAATTTTCTTAATAGATATGGAGTTATTCATGTTACCTATTTTTTCTTGAGTGCGATTTAATAGACTGTGTCACTCAAGAAATAGGTTAATTTTAACTAAGTTTTAAAATTCATAGACATAAAGTTTTTCATATTATATATACTATTGTTATATTTTTATTAGAAAAGTTGTGGGTTTAGAGACCATGCATAAAATACAAAATTCCCATATACCACCATATTATTAACACTTTCTATTGGTGTGGTACATTTGTTACCATTGGATGAAAGCACATTTTTATAATTGTATCGTTAACTATAGTCCATGGTTTAATTTAAGCTTCACTGCGTAGTACAGTTTCATAGATTTTACTTAAAACAAACTATTCTTTTACCACATATGCAACCTAACATTACCCTTTTAACTACATTCAGATACATATTTCAGTGGTCTTAATTATGTCCATAATGCTGTACTACCACCACCACCATCCATTACCAAAACATTTCCATTATTCCGCATAAGAACTGTACATTTTCAGCATTAACTTCCCATTTCCTATCCCCACCCTATGCCCTGGTAACCAAATTCTAGATTCTGACTCTATGTGCTTCTTATTCTAATTGTTTGATATCAGTGAGATAATACAATGTTTGTCCTTTTGCAGTCTGGCTTCTTTCACTCAATGTGATATTTTCAAGGTTCATCCCATATTGTCCCATGTATCAGAACTCATCCCTTCTTATGAATGAATAATATTCCACTGTGTATAAATACTACATTTTGTTTATCCATTCATCAGTTGATGGGCACTTGCCTAATTGTGCTGGCAAGAACTTCCAGTACAATGTTGACATCATGGGTGACAGTGGGCAAATTTGTCTTGTTCCTGATCTTAGAGGGGAAGCTTTCAGTCTTTCAACATTTTTGAGGTTATTTGCATCTATATTCATAAAATATATTAGTCTGTAATTTTCTTTTCTAGAGATTTCTTTATCTGGCTTTGATATGAGGATGACGTTGGTCTCATAGAATGTGTAAGGAAATTTATTAAGACTTGTTTTGTGACCTGAAGAATGACCCACGTTTACCAGAGAAGAATGTGTTTGGATTGGGGGGAGGTAAATTATTCTATATATGTCTCTTAGATCTAGTTAGAGTATTGTTCAAGTCTTGTATTTCCTTATTGACCTTGGTGTATTAATAGAACCATCAATTTCTCCATTAAAATTTGTCAGTATTTGCTTCATATATTCTGTGATTCTGCTGTTGGTTGCAACTATATTGTAGTTGCTGTATAGTTTTGCTGAATTGTCCACTTTATCAGTATATAATGATTGTCTTTGCCCCTCGTAACTGTTTTTTACTTTAAGTCTATTTTATATAATGTTAATATAGCTACCCCAGCTCTCTTCTGTTACTACTTGCATATTTTTCTGTTCTCTCACTTCCTATCTACTTGTGTCTTTGCATTTAAAATGAGTCTCTTGCAGACAGCATATGGTTGGGTCATGCTTTTTTGTTCTTTCTACCAGTCTCTGGCAGAAAGAGATTAATCTATTTATTTTAAAAATTGCTACTGATAATGCAGGACTTTCTTCTGCCGTTTTGCTATGTGGCCTTTTTAAGTCTTGTACCTTTTTTGTCCCTCAATTCTTCCATTAAAGC
The DNA here is from genome assembly GCA_004027955.1 of Chaetophractus vellerosus. NCBI lineage: Eukaryota > Metazoa > Chordata > Mammalia > Cingulata > Chlamyphoridae > Chaetophractus > Chaetophractus vellerosus. Next base: position 17,428 of record PVKH010004747.1, on the reverse strand, counting down.
ATACATTTATATTTATTTGATTTTTTTGTGTGTGTTTTACCATATTAAGTGCATTCTCTTGTCTATCTGGATATATTTCTCATATATTTTTAGTGGTTACCATAGGGTTAAAATTTAACATCTTAAATATATAACAATCATATTTGGTTTGATAACAACTTAACTTCAATAGCTTACACATACAGCCTTCTTATTCCTCTCCACCTCTCACCTTTTTGTACTTGTTACTACTTATATCTCTCTATATTGTTTTTTAAAAACATAAATTTATCATTATTTTTATGCATTCACTTTTTAGCATCTATAGAAAGTAAGAAGTGGAGTAACATAACAAAAAATATGATACAATAATACTGGCATTTATAATTACCCAAATGATTACCTTTACTGTGAGTCTTTCTTTATGCCACTTAGAAATACTATTTACTGTCCTTTCCTTTCTGTCTGAAGAACTCCTTTTAGCATTGCTTGTAGGGCAGGTCTAATGGTGACGAGCTCCCTCAGCTTTTATTTATCCAGGACTGTCTCAACCTCTCCCTCATTTATGAAAACAAATCTTCCTGGATATATGATTTCTGAATGTCAGTTGTTTTCTTTCCCACTGTCTTCTTTCCTTTGGGGTTTCTGATGAGAAATCCGCATCTGGTTCTGGGATGGTGATGCCCACTCTGCCTCTAACTGAGAGCGGTTTTATGTCCCATGGGGCATATGGATGGGACTATCTTCTCTTTTGCTTTCTCTATTTTCTATTTTATTGATTTCTGTCTGTTCTTTATAATTTCTTTATCTCTTAATCTAGGTTTAATTGCTCTTCTTTTTCTAGTTTCTTAGTGTAGAAGATGAAGTCATTGATTTGAAACCTTTCTACTTTTTAAATATAAACATTCAATGTTATGAATTTATTTCCCCTTAGGTCACGCTTTAGCAGCATCACACAAATCTGATATGTTGTGTTTCATTTTTTACTCAATTCAAAATAGTTTCCAATTTCCCTTTTGATTTCTTCTTTGATTCATGGGTTATTTATAAGTTCATAATTTAGTTTCCAAATATTGGTATTTTTCCCCCCAGAGAGCTTTCTATTATTCAATTTTACTTTAATTCTATTGTGGTCAAATAAAAACACTTTGTATGTTTTGAATCACTTTAAATTTGTCAAGACTTATTTTAAGGTCCAGAATATGAACTATCTTTTAATTTTCTGTACTTGAACAGAGTGATTATTCTGCTGTTGTTTTGTGGAGCAATCTACCAAACAAATGGGTCGAATTAGTTGGTAGAGGCTCAATTCTATATCCTTACCAATTTTTTCTACTTGTTCTATCAGTTATTGAGAAAGGAGTATTGAAATCTCTGATTATAATTGTCTATTTCTCCTTGCAGTTCTAGTCATTTTTGCCGCATGTATTTTGAAAATTTAATATTAAGTGCATAAATACTTAAGATTATTATGATCTCTTGATGAATTGACCCCTATATTTCTAGTAATATTCTTGCTATGAAATCTATTTTATCTGCAATTAATATAATCACATCTCTTTTACTATGTTAGCATGTTATTTCTTTTTCCATCCTTCCACTTTTAACTTATTTGTTATTTCCTCTTTTTCTACCTTATTTTGGATTGAGAATTTTAAAAAAATATTTCATTTTATCTCTGATTGCTTTATTATCTGTAACTCTGTTTTGCCATTTTAATGGTTGAGTTATATTTTATAGTATATATCCTTGCCTTATAGTGTATTTCTAATTGATATTATATCATTTTTTTCATAGTTTAAGGACCTTAAAAAAGGATGCTTTCATTTCTTCCTTCCTCACCTTAATGCTATTGTTGCCATACACTTTATGTATAGATAGGTAATAAAACCCATAATACAGTGTCATTTTTATTTGAAGAGTTAGTATATTTTAAATACATTTAAATAATAAGAAAATAATCTTATATATTTACTCACATAGTTACTATTTCCAGTGTTCTTTAATATGAAGTGTAGTTTGAGTAAGTTAGTGACAGAATTTTAGCTTTTGTATGTCTGAAAATATTTTTATTTCACCTCCACTTTTGAAATATATATTTGCAGGGTATAGAATTCTAGGTTGACAGTTGTTTGCTTTTCCCATACTTTCAAGATGTTCCTATATTTTCTTCTTGATTGCATTGTTTTCAAGGAGAAATTTGTGGCTATTAAACTTGTTACTCTGAATGAAAATATTTTTTCTTTTTTTCCAACCAATATTAAGATTTTCTTGTTTTTATAGTTTAAAAAAATTTTTTTGTTACATATACCCCCCCTTTCTGCTTGTTCTTGCTGTGTTCATTTTTGCGTTCTTCTGTGTCTGCTTTGTCTCCCCCCGTTGCGGCAACGTGCAGAGTCAGCTCACTGCACAGGTGACTTGCTCCGCTCGCAGGCAGCTCTGCTCTGCTCGTGGGTGGCTCTGCTCTGTTCACAGGTGACTTGCCCTGCCTGTGGTGGCTTTGCCCTGCCCGTGGCAGCTTTGCCCTGCCCACGGCGGCTTTTTGCCCTATCCACTGGGCTACAGCCGACACCCAGTTTTTAATAATTTTATCATGATGCATTCTTTTCCCCCAACCCCATTTTAGAGACTGACTACATATATAGTAGGACATTTGAAGTTGTACCACAACTCATTGATGCTCTTTTCATTTATTTTGGTTTCTTTTTCCTTCCTGTGACTTGATTTAGATAGATTCTAATTCTCTATCTTCAAATTTATTAATAGTTTCTTCTGATAATGTCTAATATTCAGTTAATGAAATCTAGTATGTCTTCATCATACCCATTGTAGATTTCATCCTCCTAATTTCAATTTAAGCCTTTTTTATATTTTCATGTTTCTATTTAACTTTTTGACTATATGGAATATTGTTATAATAACTGTATTAATGTCTTTGTCCACTAATTCTAACATCTCTTACAATATCAGTGTCTATTCAGGGTCCATTTCACTATGAATCATGTTTTCCTGCATTTTTGCATGCCTGATAATAATTTATTGGGTGTCAGACATTGTGAATATAACTTTGTTGGGAGCTGGATTTTCTTTACTCCTATAAATCTTCTTGGGCTTTGTTATGAGATGTAATTAAATTATTTTGAAATATTTTGTTCATTTTGGGTTTTGAAAGAGCTTCTTGATAGTTCTACTCAATTTTCTATAAATAATGAACTTTTCCAGTTAAGCTGATAGAAGAGGCACTATTGTCAGCCACGTATAAGTGCCAGACAAGGTTCCTGTCCTCTCTCCCTCCCCAGCCCTAAGTTGTTTCTTCATATGCATGCATTGGTCACTATAGAGTTGAATACTTGAGTGGGGTCATCTCCAGAGTTTTTTTGTTCATACAGATATCAGATACTCCATCAGGCCACCTTAGGTTCCCTGAACTCTCTTCTCATCTCCTCAACATAGGGAGTCTACTGGTTTCTACCTGGGTTTCCTCTCCCTGGAAAATCTCTCAAGGCACTATTTTTGGGAAATTGTAGAACTCATTTTATTTTTTCCCTCTTTCATGGATCACTGTCTTTTGTAACCTGATGTCCAGTGTCTTGAAAACAATTGTTTCAAAAATAAAGTTTGTTTTCTTGTTTGCCTTTTTTGGGATTCTTTCTGGTTTGAGTTTAACTCCAGACCCTGTTATTCCAAGTTGGCTGAAAACAGGGTTCCCTTGATGCAAATTTTAAGGAAGCTAAAAGAAGGTAGCCGATGTAGATACATGGTATGATCTCCAGTGCTGAAGCTGAGAAAAGATGGTGGGTCAGTGAGCCAAAATTTATGTGTGATCTTTCAGGCCCAACCGTTGGCAATTATAAAACTCTGCCTGACAGGTTTCATGAGGATCAGCTGCTGTCTCAACACCACACTTGATGTGCAGTCAGTGCACTGCAATTTTCTGGAGAGAGCCACAGCAAGAATTCAGATCCCTCCGGGCCAGCAATTTTATATGCATATCTGTATTCCCAGCTCAAGTGCCCCTCTTGGGACACCTCCACATCAGGGTTCTAGTGTGAGGCACTACCCAGCTGCCTCCACTGAGACCTCCTTGTTTGGGTCCTAAGCTGAGGCACCTTTATCCACTTGGACCCAGAACTTATCCCTGCCAAGTATTTTCCTCTCCCTCTCTTCACCGCCTACAGATCATTAAAGAGATAGAAAGATGATTCCTTGCACCTGTCTGACCCACCTGACCCTTGCCCAGTGGGGGAAAAAATGGAACACTTGGGAGCTGGTGCCACTCTTTGCCTCATGCCTACACTGTCACTGTAAGTAAATAAAAGTTTGATTGTTACTTTCAGGTTGGCTCATTGTCCTAATTGACCACCTTGACAACTGGTTGGACAACAGTCAGGAACTGAAAAACTAACCATCTTCAAATTAAAATGAAATTTCTTAAAACTTAATATCTAACTGAAAATTATTAAAGTGGGCAAAAGTCCAGAAATCTAGTTAGTGAGGTTAGCTAAGACATTCTTAGTAATCACACATAACATCACAATGATATCAATAATGCAAAAACTGAGACTGATTACTTAAAGACAGGGTGGAATATGTATCCGGAATTAAAGAAGTTCTTTAAAAATTAGAAACTTGCTAATTTCAGACAATTTATAGTGTTGAATTCAGTGAGTTAATCATAAGAATTCACAATTTTCAACTAAAACTAAATAGTTAGGCTGGTGTATTGTTTTATTTTGTGTTTTAAATTTGATCTTTATTGACACTGATCCCAATAGTCCCCCACTGAATCAGTCTAAAAAAGACAGAACATTTTCTAAGGTTTCTGTTTTAGTTTGCTAAGCTGCCCAAAGCAGATACCATAAAATGGGTTGGCTTTTAACCAGGGGAATTTTTGACCTTACAAGCATACAGTTTTGAGGCTGAGAAAAATGTACAAATCAAGGCATCATCAAGGCATTGCTTTCTTCCCAAAGATCAGCTGCCAGTGATCCTGGGCTCCTCTGCCACATGGCAAGGCACCTGGCAGCATCTGCTAGTCTCTGCCTTCTCTTGCTGATTTCACTGCTTTCAGCTTCTTGCTTCTGTGGCTTTCCCCATCCCACCCCATATTCATCCCGTTTATGAAAGTCTCCAGTAAAAGGATTATAAAAGACCATGCCTTAACTGAAGTAATTTAATCAAAAGTTCCTACTTACAGGAATGGATGGCTTTAAGAACATGATTTTCTGGGGTCCATACAGTTCCAATCTACCACAGCTTCATTAATATTTGAAAAATCGAAATCTTTTTTTCAGAACTTTCATGTATTATTTCTTATAATAACAGAATAGTCTATCAAAGATAAACTCTCATTGTATGGTGTGGGACATGCCCTATAATTAATATTTACTGCTTTGACATCTGGTAAAATCAGTAGGGCCTCAGATTGCATCATCAAAAGTTTTCTTCCCTCTCTACACCCCTGTGGATAAAGTCCCCTACTCAAACAATCCTTCTTATCATGGGTATAAGTCATAGTGCCTACTTATTTCTGAGTAATGGTTTCAGTTTACAGTCAGCCTGTCAAATTAGTCCAACAAACCAATCACATCTCCTGTGAGAACCAAGGATCACCCCATCCTCTTCTTACTACAATGCCTGCCTCCTACAACCCTTATTTGTTCACTCTGTTCCTAACTTCAAGCCCCATGTGGTCTTGCACGGCATGTGATGACCTCCTTCTTTGGGTTAGGAGTATATATGACTAATAAATTGCTGCCGAGCTCATCTTTTCAGTGCCAGATGTAGTGTGTTCAGCCATTCCCATAACCACAGGGCAGGAATCAATAATGGGGTGTATACAGAAGGTGACTAAAACACATGGCTGGGCTAGAATATAGTCAAATAAAGGAAAGTAAGCAATGATGAGGCCAATAGAAATAAATACCTCTTACATCTATACATCATTCAGATATTTTTGCAAATTGTCATCAAATATACTTTATTCTGTATCTTAATATGTACAGCCATTCTATGAAGCTATCAAAATTTTTTGAAAAAGACATGGTTATTGATCTTAAGGAAATATCAGTATCTATAGGATGCTTGCTTTCTTATGAAAACCACCATTCAGTGTTGATAAGAGTTTTAATGAAATTTCCAGACTACTGGAAATTTAAGAGGAAAATAACCAAATTCTACACATCCACTGCAAATAATGAATGTTGTACAATAAAAATAAAATAATAAATGAGACCATTCCCTTAAATATTCCTGGACCTTGGCAGGAAAGCATAAATTCTACTTAAATTTTTTATGATTGGGAAAGGTTTTCACCACACTTTATTTTTTTCCCATCATTAAAGTCTTGTCTCTAAAATATTCCTTGTTGCTACTTTAAGAATCTAAGTAAAAGGTTCCTCCCCTCATCTTTTTCTTGTTTCCTCTCTCCCCATCCCTCTTTTTCTTCCTTTCTTTTTTCTTTCATAACCATAAGATGTAGAAGCAGCTACCTGAGGAGAGAGGATAAATATAAATTTTTATCTCACTAGAAAATATATCAAGAACTTTGTTAGGTAAATATGTGACCTAGAAATGCCTTTTTATGCTTTTTGTGGTGGCTTAAAATTGGGAAAGTGAACTAAAAATATAAGCTATTTAAATTCACATAGGATGTCCTCTTACAAACGCTTAATGATTTGCTTGATTCTAATTGCAGTACAAGAATAAGATGAGTGCCCAGATCTCAAATCAAAAGGCAAAATTGTCTAGATATTTTAAAAATACATTACTTTTTTTTTTGGCATTTTGGAGCTAGAAACAGAAATAATCCCATAGGCAAAAGAAAAACTGATTAAAACATTTTGAGATTGCCATTTATATGTCTGACACATCATACACACAGCACTTAAAAATGTTTTTCATTATTAAAACCAAAATAAAAACCTATACTCAAAATGGATGCTAAGAAGAAACATCTTCTGAAAAGCAGTTATCACAGTTACCTTATCACCTAGGAAAATAATATATCCTTGTTAAATATTCTTGGACTAAAATTTGGATTGAAATTCCAGCTCTATATTTGAGAATGATAAGAGCAAAGTCATCCACTCCAGTGGTTAAAGAAAATTCACTCACTCTTTTCCTTCCCTCACTCTTTCCTTTCTTCCTACATTTGTTTTATTTCCAAAAAATTACAAATGCTAATTATATAACAGACACTGAGCAGGGCACAGAGGTGGCAGAAATAAATATGACAGATTTCTTCTCTGAGGAGGTTATTTTAGTTGCAAACAGCAAACCTAAACATATGAAATAGACACAAAGCAATGTGTGCCATAACAGAGGTGTTTAGTCAATGTACAATGGGACTACAAAATCTAGGATGCCTGTCTCCTTGGGCCTATGAGGAACGGCTTCAGAGAGAACATGATACCTGATTTGGATCATGAAACTTGAGTGGGATTTTTCCAACTTATTCTTACCCATGGCTTCATGCATCTCCTGCCAGAGTTCAGAGCGAGGAAAAGGTATTCACCAAATGTCCCTGGGGTCTTGACGCTTCTCCTTGACCAACTTTAGCTTCTCCTATTCCATGAGAACAGATAGTATTGAAAGGCCCATGCCTAAGTCAATGGGTCCAGTAGAGGAACCGGAGGACATGATCCCAAAGGAGGGAGGGATGGGAGAGGACTTTCTGCCAAATACCAACATCCTCAATGGTGCCTGATCTAGCTTCTCTGGATCTATCAAGAAATAGGAAAGATTATGGGCCAATGAACAGGGCAGAGAACAATGACCAACACCACAGAGGGAAGGCTAGTAATATACATTTACAATAATGCCTTACATTTTCATAGCAGTTCGGAATTTCAAGCCCCATTCATGTGCAACATTTTCTTTAAGGCTTAAAGCAAACGAATGAGACAAAGGAGGAAAATTATAATTTTTCTAGTTGAAAGCCGAGGAAACTGAGGCCCTAAAAGGTTAAGCGACTTGTCAAAGGTCACCCAGCTTAGTCTTCTAACTACAAGATCAAAGATTTCTCTTCTGCTCCTTGCGGTCTAATTGTAGCATTTGTCTGGGAATATGCATGCTATTGCTATGAATCACAGAACAGTGGTCTGTGTTTGGTTCTCATTTCTGCCATTAATTCCCTTCATGACCAAGATAAAAGATCACTGTTCTTTCTCACAAGAGAGAGCAGAAAAATACAATCAGTAAAGATCCCTGGAGGCCTCATTTGTTAAGTGCTGGATTTTTATTTCCAGTTTGTGATTCAGAAGCACAATCATAGCCTGAAATAATGCCTGTGCCATCCAAAGTTCCTTTATCCACACTCTGGGAATGCCCAAACTATGATTTAGGGAATGATTGGGTAACCATAAAAAGGAACAAAATCAACAGTTTAAAATGCACACCATAGTCTAGTACATCATAGTAAAAGGTGTACTATATTTGATGTTTGGTGAAAAATTCATTAGAGGCAGAAACTGGCTCTCAATTATTTTGTAATTTTGTTTCTTTTGTAACTCTTATCCCTACCACTTAGATCTCATTTTTTAAAATAGCAGAAGTTTCCAAGATGGTGGTAGTCTTAGTCCAAGATTTTATAACCAGAAGTGTAGAATATAATAGCATATAATAAATCAGAGGCATAATAAAAGTCGCATTTAGGGACAGAAGTTTGCCTAATATAAATTAATCTGAATGGTGGTTCTCATGAGCAAAGTGTACAATTGTCCGAACTTCCAGCATCTGTGCATCTAGTTAATGTTCCTTTAATTTAAATATTTTGTTTTTTAACCTAAATAAATGTATCTTAAAGTAAAATATATCTCTTCCTCTAACCAGAAAGAAACCTCAAAATAAAACTGACAAAAAAAAATCATATTATTAAACTCTAACTATGATATTGCCCACTTTGCCATCTTAGAGTGAGGCTGCTCCCTTGCAATACAGCTTTGTGAGTATTAGAGAGGAACAAAAGAGGTAGGTACATCAGATGAAATTTTCTACTTGATGAAAATCATGTTTGAAAGAGAATTGAAAAGATCTTGCCCATTGTACGATTCTTTGTTATTTAATACCATCTCAACATACTAACTAAATTCATCTCTGAACAACAGCTGACACTTTGGGAAGCACTAAATTAGTAATTTTCTTCCTTCATTGTATAGAATACATACAAATACTTATTACATATGTGGAAAATTAAATCCAGATTGATTACCTCTTTGGTGCCTTTGTCCCAGGTTACCTTCATAATCCCAATTGTTGGCAGCAGACTCTCAATATTCTCAATATGAAAGTTCCAAGCACAGAATAAATGCTCATATCAACTTATTGATTGATATTTGGATCTATGTGAACAAACCTAGTAAGTCATGTCTCCCCACCATTAAAATAAATGATAGGGACGGGGACTCCTATATACTTGGTACTCTGCAGAGTCAAATGAAATGTATGCTATTTCCATGTTTTAATCAGTATGTTAGATTGGGGGTATTGTATCAAACTACAAAGTTTCACATAGAACCCAAAATAAAAATTACATATATATGTGTTGACCATACCATCAATACAATGCAAGAAGCTAGCGCTTCTTTATCGACTCTTATGCTTAAGAAAGCTGACCTTTACATATAACTAGAATATCCAACTGAGTCTTGTCCCTAAAATGACTATAGAGCACATGTTCTGTGTCCAACATTCAATTGTTATTCTTGTTGGCACTTTTCAAATATTCTGCCCTAATTATATCCAGGAAGCAAAAAAAGGTGTGCCATATTTTAAAGGTAAAGAGGGTTCTGTATTGCAATCAAAATAATGTGATTTGTACATTAATACTAGATATCAAAATCCCAGAGAGGTGGAATACAAGGAAGCATGTCTTTTGAGTATGATAAACATTATTTTAATTCAGAAGCAATACAATAGCATAGAAAACTTAATAAAGGGGGCCGGCTCGATAGCCCAGTGGATAGGGCGCTGGCATACCACATGGGAGGCCCTGGGTTCAGTTCCCGGGGACCTCTCCTAGCGGGCAGACCGCCTTGAGAATGGCAAGCCGCCATGGGCGGGCCAGAGCCGCCGTGGGCAGGGCAAAAAACTGCCGTGGACAGGGCAAAAGCCGCCATGGGCAGGGCAGGTCGCCCGCGAATGGAGCGCAGCCAGCCACCCGCGAACTGAAAGCCGGCCGTGAATGGAAGCAGAAGCCGCCCACAAGCGGGGAAAGCCGCACCTGCGCAGTGACCAGTCTCGGCGCGTCGCCGCAGGGGGGGGAAAGGGGAGATATGTAATAAAATAAATAAATCATTAAAAAAAAAAAAAACTTAATAAAGGAAAAAGTACGGAATATAAAATGTGAAGGCACTGCTCATACAGAATAAAATGAGAAAAACACATTGGGCCACTAGTAAGAAAAAAAGTGAGTAATATTAAAAGAAACAAATTTTAGAACATTACATACAGTTTAATGTTAGGAGATATTTCATATATATGTATTTAAGTGCTATATAAATATAATCTAGTTCATTTTTTAGAAAATTAAGCCAGACAGGCTTGGGAGTGGGTCTCAGAGCAAAGCAAATACATATTTTTATGTACTTTACACTTTGAAATATTTAGAAGACTTACAAATTTTGACACTAAGAAGTCATGAAATTGTTGTGATAAAAATTTTTATGACCCCATGTGATTGATGATTAATGCCATGTGTCAACTTGACTAGGTTATGGTGTCCAGTTGTTTAGTCAAGCAAGTACTGGCCTGATTTTTATTGTGAGGGTATTCCATGAATTTAAATTATTAGTCAGTTATTACATCTTTGGCTGATTACATCTATCAACAAAGAAGCTTGCCTTCAGCAATGAGAAGAATCTCCTCATTCAATCATTTGGAGGCCTTAAAGGGAAAACTGAGGATTTCCACAGCCAGAAAGAAGAAAAGGAAGAAAGGAGACTTTCTATTTCTACTTCAGCTAACCACAATCTCCTAGGGAATTCATTGCCACCATCATCTGAGTTCCCAAATTGCAGCTTCTGGGAAACTCAACATCACCATTGAGTTTCCAACTTATGGCTTGCCCTACAGAATTTGGACTTGTGAATCCCCATGGACACATGAGCCATTTCATATAACAAATCTCTTAGTATTTACACAAACACACACATACAGATGCACACACACACACACATATATATATACATATATAATTAATCCAAAAGTATCTAATTATTATTTTTCCTGAAAACAGAAAGATAGACTAATCAATTAACTTTCTGGCCATATTCTGCTGTGTGATTCTAGATGAATATATAAAATGGTAAAGAATAAAATGGAATAAAAGAAGAAAAATTCTCTTAAAATATTAAGGAAACCAATCACGTTCAAAGTAACAACAGTGGCAAAGTGAAAGTTCTGTGCAAATGTCTTATTGCATTTTTTAGGTCATGTTTTATTAAGTAGGCTCCAACATACTTAGGTGCACCATTTTCTCAGAGACAGGTGACAAGCTAATATTTTTTTTCTTGCAAGAAAGTGAAGAGTTTATTAAGAAAAAAAAATGAGAAAAGTACATAGTCCATGCCAAGGCTTAGACCACAGACGTACTGCAGGGTGAGTAGCGCACGTGGGAACCTGGGTCAGGGCACAGGCTAATTTTATGAAAGTGTCTTTACAGGGAAATGTTGTCTTCATATAAGCTCTTATTTTTAAAGGTCTCAAAAAATGGACCAGAAAGCTATTTAATGTAAAATATTAGGGTCATAAGATTGGATAGAAATCAATTTTAGGAGTTATTTTGAGGAGCTTCTCATTCAATATATCATAATTTACGACTCTCAGAAAATTGATCAGTCTTATCCACTCAACAAATGTTTACTGCATGCCTGCTCTATGTCAGGCCTACCTTTGGTGTCTGGAAATTTACTTTTGCCTAACTAGGCTATCTTCTTTGGCACCATTCATCTTATTAGGATGTCCTTTTTAAATTTCATTTATCCTAATTATGCCCTTAAAGCCATATGGGTTAAGTTTACTTCCTTTTAGAAGAAATCTTCCAAAATTCAGGAAAACATCTCTAACTTACCAGTATAGAATTCAGAAGAGGGTCTTCATTTTCTTATGCTTCAAAGAGCTTGCTATATAACTATATTAAAGTGCAAGTCACTAAGATGTGATTGACTGGTTTTATGTGGAATTTCCAAGGTTTCACCCATGAGTCTTTTATCTTTCTACATGGCACAGTCTCTCCAGCTTATTTTATATCTCAGTAATCATAACACTACAAGGATCTCTATCCCAGTCTTCTAATTGAGCTCCAAGAATGATTTTTCTATTGACTGATAATCATCTCAAATTGAATGTCCCACAACCACTTTAAAGCATAATGTACACACTGCAAATTTTTTCAACAGATTTGTACATTCTCTATTCTGGTAAATGGAGCTACCACTCAGCCAGTATTCTAGGTCAGACTCCTTGAAATCATGTATCTTCTCCTTACCTTATATTTCTATTTAATTCTACTGCCTCATTATCTCTCAAGTATGACCCCTTCCTTTGACCATGTCATTGTATTAGTTTAGGCATATTATTTCTCATCTATATTACTGGAAAAGCCTCCAAATTGGTTTCTTGGACTCCTGTTTTTCTCCATCTAATCACATTCCATGTTACTCTAACAATGTGCAGGTTGATTATGTCATTTCTCTGTTTAAAGCTCATCAAGTATTACATATTGCATAGAATATGTATCATATAAAAGATGTTTCCCATTGCTCCATCTATGTTTTGCAAAACTTCCACTCCTTCATTGCTCTATTCTAATTAAAAGTGCCCCTTACCAAGTCTTGGTGAAATCTCTAGTTTAATTTATCTCTGCATTAAAATCTAAACTTAGCATTATTCTCTATCCACAATCTATATTGGAACAAATTGGTAGTGTTTTCAGTTTCCTTGTCACATGGTAGAATTCTCAATTACTGGGCATTTTCATCATGTTCCTTTCCTTTCAATCCCATATACAGTGTTTTTCACCTTAAATAGTGAACTCATGTATGAACTTAGGAATATTAGAGAATATTGATATCCAGTTAACACATATATACCAAGACAAATTTTAAATCCAAACCTTTACTATTTTTCCTGGAGCTATTCATCATATCACTGTCATTATATGTATGCTAATCTACTATTAGGGAACATATGTGGATTATAAAACATATGAATTAGATAAATATAATTAACTATTCGAGATACTATGTTAAAGAGTAAACTTAGTAGGCAAGTAAACTGGTTGCTTTTTTTTCACTTTGCCCTATTTGATTTTATTGTCATTGTAAATTCTTTACTATAAAAATTTCCAAACATACACCAAAGTAGAGGGAATAATATGTTATGACTACTGGTCTATAATGGCTATAGTCTGTGTATGACCTGTGTTTAGTCATTTAACCTTGGCACTCCCTTTTCACTTGTGCTCTAGAGACAATTCCAATAACCTCCCCTCAGACCTCTTAGAAATAATTTAAAAATTAAAGTTTCCTGATAGAGATGCTAAATACAATTTAAATTTAAATACAAATACAATTTAAATTTAATGGGGGAATTGGGGCATGTAAATACAGCAACTAGAGCAAGAGAGCAGGGTGTTGACTGTGTTTTATTGATGAGAACAGGGAACTGGGAATCCGGGTTGCAGAATTATATTTTCTACTCTGTTCCTTTTTGCTGTTATCAAGAGAAACACATTTAACCAGTTTCAGTTTACCCATTTGGAAAGAAAACTGCTTTTCTTTTCGGATGTGAGCCTTAACTAGATTGTTAAATCTATCAGAACTTACTTTTTTGTTCATTTAAACAATACATATACAAATTAAAAATAAAAATCACATCATTCCTGAAGGCTAATTTTTATTAGAATGCTCAGTTTCCAAGGCTGAGATAAATGAAATAAAACTACCTGTCTAGGTTGTCAGACTGAGCTTTGAGTCCTAATGGGTCAAGGCCTTATCAGCGTTGTGTTCAAAGTCCATGGGTCAAAGCTAAGAAATAGAGGTCTAGTTAGGATAAAGATGATGTGTGACCAAGACAAGTCCCCTTCTCCCCACAAACTCTCACACACAACCTGATGAGCCCCAGTATCCTAGGGGAATCAAGTACAGAGAAAATCTAGATGCTGAAAAACCTGTAGGAAGATGAATGAACAAGCAAACTGAAAATGCTGATAAAATATCTAGAAGAGTAGCAAAGTAGCAGGTATTTCTCCCAGACCACCAGCCTGTGCCAGGTTAAAATTTAGTGCCACAACAAGTTTTCTTTATCTCAGAACTTTTTAAATCACTCTTACTCATAAAGAGGGGAAAGAAGAGGGGACTTCAGGGATGTGTCACAATTGTCATTAGTCTTTCTTCTTTCCTGGAGACTGGGATTCCCATTTGGCTACTGTGGACCAGAGATTTCTGTTCCATCACTAACAGCATGATTGTCCCGGTGTCTGTTATGGTGGTGCTACTTCCACTTTTGGACAGGAAGTGGAAGCTAAATAGCAGCAGCTTCTGAGACACTTCTGTGGGACCGAGCTGCTTCTGGATATACTACTTTGTACCCACTCAGTACCTACCAGACCCTATGAAATTCGGTGAATCATATGCTGGCAGTCCTTCCTCTGTCTTCTTTCTCTCTGTTCATTCTTCCTTCATATTGCTACAGTCATTGAAGCCTGGGACCTCAGGTCAGGTCAGCACTGCCCTAGACTAAGATGGAAGTAATGAGCCAGAATGCACTATCAGACTGCTCTTGCCTAAGGTGAAAAGCATCTTCCTCTTCCTTTCCACTCATTTTCTCTGGAATTTCATCAACCACCTCACTTTGTGTAATAAAAGCCCAGACATCCTTCCTTTCCTTTGTCAGAGTCATATTTTATTCGTTTGGCCTTTGGATTAGCTTTGGGGTTATTGACCACAAGAGGATTGGGAAGAGATCTTAAAGATAATCTAGTCCATATTCCCCTTCTGGTAAGTGATCACTCCAATTTACCTTCCAGTTTCTGTTTCAAAACCTCCATTCTCATGAATTCACCCATTCCTGGGCAGCTTTTCTTATTTAGGGGCAATTAAAAAGTCCTTATACAGAGGACCTATAAAAGGAAACTTTGGCCTTTGGCAAAGAAATAACAGAAAACATCCCATGTTAAGAAAAGTAGAAAAGCATTTGATTCCCTATGTTAACCAGAGAATCCTTAAATGATTATCTTTAAAATTAAAAAATGAGTCAACTTCCTTATATTCCAGTTTTCTAAGATATAAATGGGCCAATAATGTTTTCCCTGTCTACCTCATAAAGTTGTCATGGAAACCAAATGAAAGAATATATAGCATGCTCCATCTTGAGCCTAAACTCAGTCTATTGCCAGGGTTAATCTAGCATTTCTTAAGAGTTGATGGAAGCCTGCTCAAAGAATCTATTTACTTGGCATAAGTGTCCCACTGGTTGGAGGATAATGTAATATAAAATAAGTTAAAGAGGAGCATATACTCTCCTTCCATAGAGAACTCAGCACCTCGTTGGCACCTCAGGAGTCAACATGAATATTAGCATTCCCATGGGGCATGAAGACATGAATGTAGCATTTGCAAAGTATTTTGGAGAAGAGAAACATCAACAAAAGAAACCAGAGCCAAAGCAGATGAGAAATAACACAACTGACATCTTGTGGTAAGGATGGATGACACCTAATAGCATGAAATAAGATCAGACATCTCCTTGGGACTCTTAGAAACACCAACATGGAAGGAGCTGCCAGTTTATGTGCAAATGGGGGCATGAGACCACCAAAACTGGTTACTAATGTTACTAGTACCCAGAGAAAATAATTTGGATTATTTATATTAGAGAGCATTGTATACTACAAAGTTCTATTCAAAAGTCATGTAACACGTAACACTATTCTTTTAAAATGAGTAAAACCTCTGGGCATGAATTTTCTATTACAGATAATAACTAGACACACAATGTTAAAAGAAAACAACATACAATCCTATTGGCCTCATGTAACTAATGTGCAAATCTAAATCATTATTGAAATACAGAGAAAACAGGTTGCCTCACTTTTTTCCTGACCAAGCTTCTATCTATTTTTAGACATGTGTGGGGAATGCTGCTCTTGAATAGCTAATTAAAGAGCTAAGAGGAAAAGTCAATGTGGGGGAAATTCTTGTGATTGAATTATGCACTGCATTTATTTCTTCTGGAATAACCTGCATAATCCATCAAAGATCCACTTAGCCATCGTTCTTTATCAAGCATCATTTCTGGAAAAGGAGGAGAGGGGTGGGCATACAAAATACTAAAGAATCCTTCCTCCTTTCCTAAGCAAACCTCTTTTGTCACCTTTCCTCGGTCTTATCATCTTGGATACTATCTGTCTCAAAGGCAAATTTCTCTTCAATTCCAGTGTGCTGAACTTTCCCCAAAGTTAAAGCGAACATGTTTTATGCATGATCTTGAAGTCAAGATGAATGTGGAGAGAAAAACCACACAGACAGTGCCTTTCCCACTTCTGCAGACTAATTACGGTCCACTTCGGCTGCCTGGAAGAATTCCAATTCTGCTCTTAAACTGAATCTGGAGTGGGTTGTCCCTGATGGGTAAGCTTTTGATGCTAAGCCAGATGTGGACACCAGTCCCTGCTCTCAATAAGCGCCACTCATCTGACGAACAAACAAATTACTCAAGGAAGCCTGATATATAGGAAGCACTAAACAAACATTGGTGAATAAATTGTTTGGTTTATTCAACACTGGGTGGCTATGTGGTGCCAGCACTGTGCGCAGTGATTGTGTTCTGGGTAGAATTGTGTCCATCAAAGCAGAGATACTCAAGTCCTAATCTGCAGCACTTCAGAATGTGACCATATCAGGTTATTGCGGCTGTCATTAGTTATGTTGAGCTCATGTGGGATTAGGGTAGGCCCTTAGTCCAATATGACTGGGGTCAAAAGAAGAGAAGAGGCAGAAAGACAGGAGAGAAGGCCCTGTGAAGATGGAGGCAGAGCTTGGAGTTTGGCAGCTACGAGCCATGGAACTCCAAGGATGGCTGGCTACCACCAGAAGCTAGGAAGGGGCAGGAAAGAGCCTTCTCTCTCCAGAGCGTAGCCCTGCTGACAGCTTGATCTCAGCCTTCTAGGCTCCAGAATTATGAACGCATAAATATCTGTTTTTTAAGCCAACAAGCTTGTGGTAATTTGTCAGGCAGCCCTAGGAAACTAAAACAGAGTGAAGTGAAGTAGCAAAAGAAACAAAGTCCCTCCCCTCCTGAAAACTGCATGCATAAATACATAAACAAATAAAGATTGCATCTTCAGATAGCATCAGATTCTGTTAACATACAATGAAGGTAAATTGGGGTGTCTGTGAAGTCCTCACTTAGTATGATGCAAATCATGTAAAAATCTGAAGGGATTGCA
>PVKH010004746.1:0-22932 GCA_004027955.1 Chaetophractus vellerosus | reverse complement strand
GATGTTATGAATGTTTGTTTTGTAAGTTCACAACTATTGCTATACACTTATTATGTATGTTCATGTATGAGTGATATACTTCAATAAATTTTTTAAAAATCTATGTAGAAATATAGATAAAAAGATGGAAATCAAACTTCCAGAGATGAAAGTGAAGACAGCTGAGGAGAAAAAATACACTGAATTATATTAATGGCAGATAAGACATTACAAAAGAAAAGATTAGTGAATTTAAAGACATAGCAATAGGATATATCCAAAATCAAAGAGAAAAGAAAGAAAGAAAAGAAAAGAAAGAAAAGAAAGAAAAGAAAAGAAAAGAAAAGAAAAGAAAAGAAAAGAAAAGAAAAGAAAAGAAAGAAAGAAAGAAAGAAAGAAAGAAAGAAAGAAAGAAAGAAAGAAAGAAAGAAAAACAAACAAACAAACAAACAGAATGTTCGTGGGTTGTGGTTCAACTTCAAGCAGCCTAAGATAGATGTAAATGAAATCCATGAAGGAACAAGGATGGAAGGCAGAAAAAAACATTTGAAGAAATGATGTCTGGAAATTTTCCAAATTTGATGAGAGCCACAAACCCACAAGATCCAAGATATAGAACAAAACCCCATATACAACAGAATAGGTGTAGCTCAGTGGTTGGGCACCAGCTTCGTATGTACTAGGTCCCAGGTTCAATCCCCTGTATTGCCTTAAAAAAAAAAAAAAAAAAAAAAAAAAAAAAAAAAAAAAAAAAAAAAAAAAAAAAAAAAGAACAAAAGAAGTTATGAGCCAGACGTCTGTTCACCACAAGAAAAGTTAAAGGAAGTCCTTCAGGCAGAAGGTAAAATGTTGGATGAAAGTATGTATCTGCAAAGAAGAATGAAGAACCATTAAGTAGTAGCTATATGGAAAAATATATTATTTTTTCTTACGTAAATCTATTAAAAGATGAGTTCAAAGAATAATTATATTAATTTATGGGGTTTATAATATATATGTAAAAGTGAACTATATGATCACAATAGTACAAAGTTTGGAAGGAAAAATATAGAAGTATACTATTGTAAGGTTATTATACTATACGAGAAATGGTATAATATCATTTTAATTTAGACTATAACAAGTTAGAAGTGAATACTATAAACCCTAAATCAACCACTAAAATAAGAAAACAAAGAAATAGCTAATAAGCCAACAAAGCAGATAAATGGAGTCACAGATTCAATTCACCCAAAAGAAAGTTAAAATGCAGGGGGAGGGGAGCAAAGAACAATAGAAAAGAATAGCAAGCTGACAGACTTAAACTTAACCATATTAATAATCACATTAAATGCAAATGGGAGATGATGATGGACGATGGCTATCCTGGGGAATGGAGAGAGCCTGTAGCTGTAGGCAGGAAAATCTCTTCCACCGTATCCACGGGATATAAGCCCCCTCTCACTTGGTGGTGGAGGGGACATCACCATCCCAGCCTCCTCGGGATTGGGGGAAGAACTATGGACTAGAATGGACTTGTTGGCGGCCTGTTATAGACTTGTGATCCATGCAATGGAAGAAATTACAAAATTATGTGGAGCCAGGGGCCACTGGACGCTTTGGGGGCAGGGAGAGGGAAGGGCAATTGTAATATGGGGGCTTTTTTGGGGACTTGGGAATTGTCCTGGGTGATGCTGCAATGGAGGATATAGGCCATTTTATATCATCATGTATCATGCAGAACTGTGTGGGAGAGAGGGCGGTCTACAGTCTGAACTGTGATCCATGCTTGATGGCAAAGCCCCAAAATATGTATATCTATTACAGGCGTTGTGCCACACTGATGAAGGATATATATGTGGGAGGTTGTGGGAGATGTGGGAGGTGTGGCATATGGGTACTCCTAAAATTTCTGTGTAACATTTATGTAATCAATGTATCCTTAAAAAAAAAAAAGGATTAAAAATTGGAAAAAAAAATAGGGTGGGCTTGGGGAAAATACACCAAATATAAGATATGGACTATAGTTATTAGTAATGTTTTTGACAATGCTCTTTCATCATCTGTAACAAATGTTCCACAACAATGCAAGGTGTTGGTGGTGGGGTGATGTACGGGAGTCCTGTATGTTATGCATGTTTGTTTTAAAGGTTCAAAGCTTTTACTATATATTTACTATTTATGTACGTTCATGTATGCATGATATACTTCAATAAATTTTTTAAATGAAAAAAAAGCAAGAAAAAAAATGCAAATGGTAAAGACACAGATGAACAGATTGAATATAAAAGCCAGACTCAACTATAAGCTGCCTACAAGAAACATTTTAAATATAAATATACAAATAGGCTAAAAGTAAAAGGATTGAAGAACGATGCACCATTTTAATATGTCAAAAGAAAGCAGACAAGACTGTATTAATATAAAAGTAGACCACAAAACACAGAATATTGCCAAGGATAAAGAAGGTCATTTCATAAGGATATTCACTGGGCTATCGAGCCGGCCCTTTTTTTTTTTTTTTTAAAGATTTATTTATTTTATTACATATCTCCCCTTCCCCCCGCTGCGTCATAAGGATATTGGGGCTAATTCATGAAGTGCAAATAACAGTCCCAAATGTGTATACACCTTTTAACAGAGTTTCAAGATATATGAAGCAAAACTGATAAAACTATAAGGAAAACTAGACAAATCCATGATTATAGTCAGAGATTTCAGAACCCCTTTTTGCAATATTTGCTAGAGCAAGTAGACAGAAAATCAGTAAAGATGAAGATTTGAACACTATCAACTGGCTTGACCTAATTGACATTTATAAAACACTTAAACCCAACAACAGCACAATGCTCATTCTTTTCATGTGCACAAAGAACATTTATCAAGACAGACTGTACTATGGGTAATAAAACAAGTCTCAATAAGTTTATAAGAATTCAATCCTACAAAGTACATTCTCTGATTATAATGGAATTAAATTAAAATTCAAAAACAGAAAGGTTTCGAGAAAATCCCCAAATATTTGGAAATTAAATAATAAACTTCTAAATAACCACAAGCAAACAAAGAAGATATCAAAAGGGAAATCTGAAAGAATTTTGAAATAAAGAAAAATTTAAAAGAAATATATCAAAATTTGTGGGAAGGTGTTATAACAGCAGTTAGGGGCAAATTATAGCATTAAATGTTTTTATCATAAAGTTAAAATATCTCATAAAAAATGACCTTAGTTTTCAACTTAGAAAACAAGAAATGAGCAAGTTAAACCCAAAGAAATTAGAAGAAAGGAAATAATAAAGATAGGAATGGAAATGAATAGAAAGCAGAAAAAAATAGAGAAAAGCAATAAAAACAAAAGCAGCTTCTTTGAAAAGATTAATAAAAGTGATAAATCTCTAGCTAGACTGGGAAAAAACTCAAGGTAAAATTACCAATATCAGGTATGACAGAGTTGATTTAACCATGAAAACTACAAATATTAAAATAACAACAGAGGAATATTATAAATAATTTTATGCCAATAAATTCAACAACTTAGAAGAACTAGACAAATTCCTTGAAAGACATACACTACCAAAGATCACTCAAGAAGAAATAGATAAGCTGAGTAGCACTATATCTATTAAAGAAACTGAATTTGTAGTTTAAAATTTTCCTTCCAAGAAAACTCCAGATATGGATGCTTTCACTAATAAATTCCAAAAAAGCCTTTAAGGAAGAAATTATACCAATCCTACACAAACTCTTCCAGAAAACTGAAGAGAAGACAATACTTCCCAATTCATTCTCTGAGGCCAGTATTACCCAGATACCAAAACCAGACAAAGAAATTACAAGAAACTACAAACCTACATCTCTCAAAAAACAAAATTTTAATAAATCAAATCTGGCAATATATAAAGAATAATGCCTCATGGACTAATGGGGGCTTAACCAAAAATGCAATATTGGTTGAGTATTCAAAACTCATTCAATGTAATTCATATTAACAAATTAATTAATAAAAACATATATCTCAATATGTGCAAAAAATGTATTTGAAAATCCAAAATCCTTTTCTGATGAAGAAAAAAAAAAAACACCTCACCAAAATAGAATGGAACTTACTTATAAAATAAGATATCTATGGAAAACCTACAGCTGACATCATACTTAGTGATCAAAGACCAGATGCTTTCTGCTTAAGATCAGGAACAAGACAAGGATGTTCACTCTCGCCACTTCTATTCAGAAATGTACTGAAGATTCCAGCCAATGCAACATGGGAAGAAAAAGAAATTAAAGGCATTCAGATTGGAAAACAAGTAAAACTGTCCTTAGTTGCAGATAACATGATAGTCTATTATTGAAAATGTGATGGACTCAAGAAAGTTACAGATCAAGAAACTGATTTTAGCAAGGTTGCTCAGTACAAGATCAATAATTAAAAATAACTGTATTTCTATATACTAGTAAAAAACAATCAGAAATTGAAACTTTAAAAACACCATTTACAGTAGTTTCAAAAAATTAAAGTACTTAGGGATAAATCTAAGAGGTGAAAGACCTATACACATGAGAAGTACAAAACATTGCTGAGAGATATTAAAGAATACCTAAATAAATGGAGAACCACCGAATTCATGAGTCAGTAGACTCAACAGTGTTAAGATGTCAATTCTCCCCAAGTTAATCTATATACTACACAATCCCACTTAAAAAACCAAGGAGGCTTCTTTGTCAAAAGAGAAAAACAGATTCTAAAATTCATGTGGAAATTCAAAGGACCTAGAATAGCCAAAAGAACTTCAAAATAAGAATAGAGTTGGAAAATTAACCCAACCTGGTTTTTCAAGGCTTATTATAAAACTATAGTAATGAACACAGCATGCTACTGGCAAAATGTCAGACAAGCAGATCAACGGACCAGATATAGGAAGGATCCAGGATCCATATATATATGGAACTCATTTTCAACCAGGGCTCAAAAGAAATTTCAAAAGCCCATATTAGCACCCTTAATTTTGAATCCTCTCAGATCACAATTTTCATCAACTTCCAGCACTTGTTATGTAAATAAACCCTCCATAAATATAATACTCTTACCAAAAGAATATAAAATATTTCTATTTTTAAATTTTACAACTGTATTTCTCTGATTATTTTATACTAATTTTTCATAAGTTCAAAATCATGCTTTGAAGCATAAGGTGAATCAGCAGGCAGTAAATCTCTCTAAAATTTTTTAAATCTTACTAAAAAAACAGTCACTCTTGAAAGCAAATGCATGTCTACATCAAACTTTAGAATAGTAATCTTATGTGACCTTCAACATATGTTACAAACTAATTAGTTTAAAAGTTCTAATTACAGCAAGCCTTTACATTGACAGGCAGGTTTCTAAGAACTAAAGAGAAATTTAAGGATCTTTATAGTTTTGTTAGTGAATTCACAGATACATACAGAGGAAAAAACTGTAACAAGTACAATATTCAGAGTTTTAAAAATCCAACAGTACTGTAAAGTTTATAACAAAATAAAGTGTGGTACAGGGGAATACTACTCAGCGATAAAAATGAATAAAATATTTTCCAGTTGCATTGCTAGTTGGTGCACCAACTAGTAATGCAACTGGAAAAATACCTTGACCAAAAGAGGGAAAAGGTAAAGACAAATGAGTTTATATAGCTAAGAGACTTCAAAGTGAGTTGGGAGGTCATTCCAGAGGTTACACTTATGCACATCTCAACAGGACCTCATTGACTGCGAAAGTAAATACTGCTTCAAATAGCACGGTTCCTGAGGGCTCTGGAGACATCCAGACACTACAAGCAGGCTGACAGCTCCCTAGTTTGGTGCCCTGCCAGTGGGCCCTACTTTGGAATTTATACCTCCCAGTGTGACAGAGTTGGACTCAGTTGTGGTTTCCCTACACATGGCTCTTCTGCCCCTTCTATTTGAGACTATAGTTAGTACTAGAGGGGATAGGTGTATGCCTAAGAGACTTAAATCTTTGGGCTTTCCATGGGACAGCTGGGCCCTGAATCTCAACAGAGTGGCAACACCTACTCTCCAGTTCACTGGACTCACTAAGGACAACTAACAAGGAGATGATGATGTACAATGATGGACAACGACCATCCCAAGGAACAGAAAGAGTCTACAACTGCAAGCAAGATAGTCCCATCCACTCATCCCATGGGATCTAAACCCCCTCTCAATTAGAGGCCACATGGGCATCACCATCCTAGAATCCTCAGGAATGGGGAATGAGTGATAGACTAGAGTAGACTTACTGTTATTCTACTATAGACTTATTATGATTCTAGCAATGGGAGAACTGTTATCACTGATGTGGAGACACTGGCCACTGGAAGTTCTGAGGGAAGGGAAAGGGAAAAATAGGTGTAATATGGGGGCATTTTCAGGACTTGGTAATTGTCCTGAATGACACTGTAACGAGATACAGGCCATTATATATTGTCATAACTTGCAAAGTTGTGCAGGAAAGAGTGTAAACTATAACGTAAACTATAATCCACACTTAGTGGCAATGCTCCAAAATGTGTTCTTCAATTGTAACAAATGTACCACACTAATAAAGGATGTTGTTACTGTGGGAAAAAATGTGCACGGAGTAGGAAGCAGGGCATATGGGAATCCCCCATATTTTTTATGTAACATTTATATAATCGAAGTATCTTTTTAAAAAAATTAAGAAGTATATTATTTTAAAAATGAATGAAATATTAACACATGCAGCATCCTGAATGAAAAAAACTCAAACTCCAAAGTTTACATACAGTATGATTCCATTTATATAATGTTCTCAAAATGACAAAATTTAAGTAACAGAGAACAGATTAGTGATTGCCAGAGATAAGGGTTGAGCAGGTGTGACCATAAAGGGGAAGCACAAGAGGGCTTTTTTTTGTCTGTGGTAATGGAACAGTTTTGTATGCTGATTGTGGTGGTAGTTACATGAATTTATACATGTAATGAAATAGCATAGAACTATATACCAGAGGGAAAAAAGAGTGCATGTAAAAAACAGATGAAATTCAAGTAATGTCCATAGTTTAGTCAGTATTATTGTACTCACTAAATCAATATCAATTTCCCAGTTTTGATAATCATATATTATCAATCTTACATAAAATGTCATCACTGAGGAAAGCTGGGTGCAGGGTACCCAAGAATTCACTGTTCTATTTTTTGCAACTTCCTATAACTCTAAAATTATTTCAAAATGGAAAAGCTTAATAAACATACCTAGAAAATAAAAAAGCAATAGATGGGAAGTGGATGTGGCTCAAGCGATCGGGCTCCCGTCTACCATATAGGAGGTCCAATGTTCGATTCCCGGGGCTTCCAGGTAAAGTCAAGCTGACCCACGTGGCAAACTACCCCAAAGCGGAGAGCTGGCACAGCAAAATGACACAACAAAGAGACACAGAAGAGAAACAATAAGAGATGCAGCAGACCAGGGAGCTAAGGTGATGCAAGAGATTGAGCGCCTCTCTCCCACAAGGTCCCAGGATTGGTTCCTGGGGCTGCCTAAAAAGAAGACAATCAGACAAAGAAGAACACAAAGTGAAGGGACACAGAGATTAGACAGCGAGCACAACAACAATGGGGGGACAGGTTCGACTTCCCAGTGTGGGAACCAAAAAGAAAAAAAAGAAAAAAAAAAAAACAAGGGGGGGGGTGCACAGGAATAAATAAATCTTAAAAAAAAAAGGCAATAGAAAATGCAGAGAGAAAAAATGATCAAAACTATAATCAATAAACTTGGTATACTTTAAAAATACTGTATCCATGAAACAAAGACAGGGATGGTATTTAAAAAAAGAAAGGAACATATAGAGAAAAAGAAAGAGTTCTTTCTTCAAAACACAATAGCAGAAAAATTTTTAAGTTACTAGAAGAGTTAAAAGAAAAATACTGGGAAAAATAGGAAATAGGAAATAATGTAGAAAGGATAAGAAAATTAGAAAATTAATGAAGAAGGTCTGACATTCAACTAACATGTTCCAGAAGGAAGAAAACGGAGGGGAGAAAAATATCAAACAATACAAGAAAAACTTCCCAAAAAAAACTATAAAACTAGCACTGCTGCCATTATACAACTCTTGGGGCCACTATTCACAATGTATTCTGTACATCTCTAGACTGAAAGAGCCTAACAAATATCCAGAAAACTCAACAGCTCCTCCCCACCATCACCCCCATAAATACATACACATTTGACCAGGTATATTATCAGGATATTTCCAAATATCAAGGATAAACAAGATTCTGAAAGCTTCCAGGAAAAAACTCTCAAGAATTAACACGGAAGTATGAGAAAGGATGAGCAGAAATTGGATTATACAGTGCTGGTGGGAATGTAAAACGGCAAAGCTGCTTTGGAAAACAGTTTGGCAGTTCCTCAAAGAGTTAAACACAGATTTGCCATATGAATGAGCAATCCTACTCCTAGGTATAAATGTAAGAGAAATGAAAATATAGTCACACAAAAACTGACAAAGAATGTTTAAGTGACATTCTTTACAATAGCCAAAAGGTGGAAAGAATCAAGATCATATTAACTGATAAATGGATAAAGAATATGTGGTATATCTGTACAATGGAATATTATTGGGCCATATAAAGGAATGAAATACTGATATATGCTACAACATGGATGAACCCTGAAAACATTATACTAAATGAAAGAAGCTAGTCATAAAAGACCACATATGATTCCATTTATAAGAAATGTCCAGAATAGGCAAATCTAGAGAGACAGAAAGTAGATTAGTGGTTGCTTAGGGCTGGTGTGGTTGAGGGATAGCCTAAATGAATGTGGGGTTTCCTTTTTAGGTGATGAAAATGTTTTAACATTGACTGTGATGATGGCTGCACTAAAAAACACTGAATTTGTATACTTTAAATGGGTAAAGTTTATGGTATGTGACTGGGGTGGGGGTAGGAGAGTATAGGCATCTTCTACATTAGAAAATAATGCCTAAAATTGAAAATTCAAAAAAAAAAGGCAATTTAAACATATTAATTAGAAACATGAAGGCAAATAACGAGAAACAGCTAAAATATCTGAAAGGGGCTTCCTCTAAGGTGCTATATTCTAGGGTGGCATTTGTTTTTCAATTTCAATTAACTATTTTTTATATAACAGCTTTACTGAGATACAATTTACATGCTATACAATTCATAATCATTTGGGGAAATTAAAGGTAAAAAAGAAAATAAAATCAATGGAAAAAAAAGCACAAATACAAGACAGTTTTAGAAATATTTCTCATGTGATTTTGAATATTTTAACAAATTAGTTTTACAAAACAGTTCTAGAGAAATTACAGCTATCCCACAATCCCTTTTATTTCCAAACGGCCTTTTAAAAACACAAACTGATTTTTTCTATTAAATTCCCTACCCTATGCCTCATACTAAAACCCCAAATGTTAAAATTAAAATGTAAAACCTAAATTACCAAGAAATTAGATTGATAAAATTAAAGACTAGGAGAATTTGCATCAGAGACCTTTTGATTTTGGTCATTCAATATGGCCTAACTTCTAAGTTTAAGAAAAACCTTTTTAAAAAATCTAATCCAAATACCTATCCAATTCTTAAATCTCATGTACAAAATCCCTATGAATTGACTGACCTACCGCTGCTTGTTACAGGGAATTTATCTTTCTGTAAATGATTTACTCTGTCTTTGGAAAACTTAGGTAGTTTTTCCTTAACATTAAAGCTTAAACCTTTTTACCTGACGCTAGTTCAGATTTTTAGACCAGAAAACTACCTGTTATAAGGGCTGTCCTCTGCCCTCTATCCAGTAGATGGTAGTAGTTCCCCCTCATTGCCATTCCCCCCTCCCCCCAACTCCACCATCATCACCCCAGTTGTAACAACCAAAAATTGTCTCAGACATCGCCAAATATCCCCTGGGGGACAAAATCACCCTGGCCTGAGAAGCACTGCCCTAGTTCTACAGCTGGGACCAAATAAAACCAATAATAATGCTAATATTTGAGCATTTAGTACATGGCTAGCACAATACTGAAATTAATTGTGATGTTTTCTGGGGGATAAGATAGATTGATGGCAGACATATTGTACTTTTATCAAGTTTATTGCCAACAACCATCCTAAGGTGTTTTTCATATGATGATGTAAAGCCGTGCTACTTTATGTACTATAGTTTTTCAGGTTTCATGCATACTTCTAAAATATTCATTTAAATTTAGACCACCATTCCAGCTTCAGAGATAATTTTGGATCATTTAGTATATTATTTACTACCCTTCTTTCTTCACTGTAATCTAGAAATTTTTTCATTTGCCTTCTCCAGATAAGCAATAAGATAAAGCAAAAAACAAAGCCACTTTACAAGGTCAATCAATCTTTGGATAGCATCATAATTAACACAATCAACTAGCGCTGAAGTTATTTTTCCTTCACTTTACACCCAAAGATATCAAAGGGGACTTTACTAAAAGCTAGACTTAAGTCCAAATATATTCTATTGCCACCAGTCTAGAAATGGCATCAGAGGAAATTCAAGGTCAGTCAACAATTTTTAGTAATCCATTCCAGGGTATTTGAATTTTTCCCCAAGCTAGTCATAAATTATTCTTTTCATTTTTTGTTCTAAAAGGTTCTATCCTTTTTAAAAGCTGACCTAAAATCTCCCATCTTTTAGCATTTCTTACATTCGCCTAACATTTTCAAAAGTCACAAATAAGACCAAAAATTTTAAGATTTTGCAGGCAAATTCTTTCATAACCATAAGATGTTTCATCTGGCCCAGAAGACAACTCATTTAATTAGATGAATTCTTTATCTCTACACCTACATTGGTTTTTATGTCCTTAGTAACAGTGCTTGTTTTGCTGCTACTTCTACTACTATTATTATTATTACTACTACTACTACTACTATTATTAGTGATGGTGGTGGTGGTGGTTTGTTCTTCCTCATTGACAAAGAAACTCCAAAAGAAGAGCTGAGGAATTTTTCTTTCCTCATGGCTATAATCACCTTTCCTTGATCACTTGCACTGAATGTAATATAAAAACTCTTTTGATTGGTTTTAATAATTTTTCAAAGCCTCAGCTTGTCTGAGCTCTTTTTTCCTGGTTTTTCAAACATTTATTTTTTTATACTAGTTATCTTAGCTATTTTCTTTGTTTCAAAAGTAATGGATAAGCCTGAGCTTAAAAAGTCACACTAATGACCTTTTATTGTCAGAAAAATAAAAAAATTACATTATTACTTAACTCCCAAAAACATTATTTTTGGAGAAATTTATGCTGTGGAATCATACTTATCTTTTATCAATAATCTGAAGAATTCAAATTAGTGAAAAATATTACAAAATACATATTCAGAGAACATTATGTAGACCTTAAAATTATGCTATAGTAAACTATTTCATGACACAAGGGATGTTCATGATTATGTTTTTTTGAAAAAAGGATAGGTTATAATACTATATACAGTAGCATCACCAAATCATTTTTAAGTCTGTATGTGTAATTTTATATTTTTATACATACACAGAAAAGATTATGTACCAAAATAATTAAAGTATTTTTCTTTTGGCAGTAGAACAACATTTTAATTTTCTATGTACTTTTCCGTACCTACCAAACTTTATGCAATGAATACATATCACTTTTACAATGAGAAATCATGCACTATTATCTTAAAAGAATCAGAACCAGAGGATCAGAACCAGAGGAAAGTATTCTACAAAGTGTAAGATAAAAAGGTCCACCTTGAGGTTCTGCTTTTATAACACTATTACTATAATAAGCTTAGAAAAACATGCCTGCAACCCAAACCACATACACACACAAAAAGCCATTATAGAATATTAGCAGCCTAACTATAGTTAAATTAAGCCCATGACAACCACCAAGATGACCATTTAGACTTTTAGGACTTAACATAGGAGAAATCACTTGTATTTCAAGAGAAGGATATAATAAACTATTCAAATACATTAAAAGTAAAATAGTTTAAAATTGCTGTATATCCCAAAAATCCTAAAAAATGCAGGATCTATGGAACAGAAGGACAAAAAGGATTAGTCAAAATATATTAAATTGTGCTAAAATTTCTTAATAAAGCAAGCAATGTCACCTGTTAAAATTTAAGATCTCACAGCAAGAACAATTACCTTTATATTTAGAAATTTTGTTTGACTGAAAATCAATTTATACTAATCCAAAAACTTATATGGCTTACTTTCTGTTTCAGTGGCAGTATCTAGATCATATATTCAGGGACCATGTTCTAAAAGACTAGAAAAAAAGTGATTTTAAGTATTTAAAGCTTTATCATTCAAATATATTTTGTCCTGTAAAATATCACTATATAGAAGTGGTTTAATATCCTTAATTCAACTAAAAGTAAAAATACATTCAACTCATTCTTTAGGAAATTATTTCAATTATTTCATTTACCCGGAATCTTATTTTCACATATACGAAAGTATTTCAAAAATAGTCTCTCCTTAAAGTAATTTTTAAGATATTCATAAAAGACAGTATCAAACATAATGCATTCTCAAGTTACATGAAGATTCTACTAAGACTTTAATGAAATTAAAAAAAAAGATCAAATCCATGAAAACAATAAAAACACTCCATTTATTTTAAATAACTTGCCATTAAACTGAAAATCAGACATATGACCATGTGATTTTTACAGAGAAATGTAAATGATCATAATGAAATGAAGGCCAAACATATCTCCCTCAAGCTCTCTTTCATATTCATATCTGTATATAATTATAACCCAGAGATATTTAATAAATGAATACACACCTTCCTTTAGTATATGCCAAGGTAGATACACAAAAACAAGAAAAAAATTTTGAAATCAGAGTATAAAGGGACTCTGCTCTTTCAAACAATGCAGCACTGAAAGCCAGGTCAGCATCCTTGGGCATTACTAGGAAACTTTAGCACATCTGATACATTCATCATCTTCAAGATACCTCTGAACAATCAGAAAATTTCCGAGTCTCTCCCTACCTCACCTATCCACAGACTTCCTTCAGCTTTCCTCCCTCTACTGTGTAATAAAGCTATTAATATTATTTAGGCTTTAAATTATCAGAGATACAACCCTCTCTCTATATTAATTCAGTTCATTTTCTCACAGGCACTGACTCAGCCGTGGGTTGTGCAGCACTGACGTTTCTAACCAAACAGCATCGTGTGAGCTGTGATCATCCCATTTCTCCATTTCTGAGCAACGATTGGACATTATAAATGACAGACAGGCCAAAGAAACTTCAGGAGATGAGAGCTCAGAAATATGTTGTCAAATGCTATCTGTAAAGCTAATTCTAGCTCTTCCAGCTTGCCAGATTTAAAAAAACTAGGATGCAACTAACTTTCTCTTTTTTCCTTTCAATATTTCATTGTGTACCCATTCTGGGCAGGGAAGTTTCTCTTTCAAAACCAAAGAGAGAATATTATTTCTCCTTTAGAATCCACTCAAGAATTACCCTTTAAAGTAACCAAACTTTTCAATTTCTAAGCTGCTACTGGGAGTATGGAATGACTTAAACGGGAAAATGGAAAGTTCAGTCTTCATACAGTCTCAGAAGAAACGAGCATGCATATGTACTTCTGTGTGGGAATGAAACCTTGCAGCAAAGTCTGATATTGAATGTATGATGCATTTATCTTTAGTAACCAGAGCAGACTGCAGATCTGAGTTTTACATAGTCATATACAACCAAACTGAATTATTCCAGGCTTTTAGCATTTTGTTAATCTAGATATCTTAACACTAGTCATACATATTTTTCTTTTTTAAATAGCAAAATCTCTTCATAATTTAAAGAAAGTTGTCACAATTCAGGCCAAATGCATTTCAAATGAAATGATCTTTAAAATCTTCACTAAGCCACCTAATCCCTCTCTACAACTATTAACTATTCTGACAGAAACGACGTTTATTATTTCTTAACATCTAACTCATTTTTATGCACTTTCAAAGAGGTCACAGGCACCCTGAAATCCATGTCCAGACTGGCTTCCCTAACTATCTTATCTTGTCTTTTTATATCACAGAATGTGCATACACATCAAACCTACATCCAAAAGACACTTTAGGAACGAAATAAACAAAGTTCTGTTTGGTACAACAGAAAATATAAGGCAATGGCCATGGAACTCTCAAAACATCAAGGTGAGAACACACAAAAAAATAGTAACTAGTATTGCTACTTTTATAAATCAAGAAATTTATTTTTATTCCTAATATCAAGGAAAGTAGGGGGAAGGTTTTTTTAAAAAAGGAAAAAAAGCAAGTTCATTTTGAATTGTTTTTCCAAAACGAGAAGAAGAAAACAAAAAAACAAATTTAAACAACACGACTTATAGATTATCTACAAAAATTGAACCAAAAAAGAAAAGTATAATTATTGGTTTACTTTTTGTAAATCTAAATCCCCAATTTTGGTTGAAGCAGCAATGTTTCCAGTTTAAATTTCTCAGTCTCCCTGATATCTAGAGATGACCATATAATACTGTTGCATCCAGTAAGCTATAAGCAGGTGCCTGCTCAAATTTCTGAGAAATTTAATGTCTTGATATAAACAAGGTCCCATTTTCTCCTTCTTGTCTGGAAGGTACATGTGATGGCTGGAGCTACAGTAGCCATTTTTGATCATGAATGCTAAAAGAATCACAGAGCTTTTTGATCCTCACATCCTTAAGCCACTAAACATACAAACATTGCCGAATGATGGACTTCTTATGTACAAGAAAAATCATCCCTAAGTTAGGTATGTGTCAAGTCTGGTTTTCTTTTACTCAAATATCCCTAAATAAAATACACAAGATTTAAAAAAAAAAAAAAAAAAAAAGGGTGCGAGTAAGTAGAGGAGATGAAACAAAACTGACCCAGAAGTTGATAAAGCTGGGTTCACAGGGGTTCATTATACTGTTCTCTCTTACTTGGCATGTATTTGAAATATACCATAAGTTACTTAAATTTTTAAAACATTAAAAGAATGAGTAACTTGTTTTTAAATCCCAATTTTCCATTTACAAATTGGATGGCCTTCAGCAAGTTTATTAACCTCATTTTTTTCTTCTTTGAAATGGAATAGTGGGCCCGGCTAGATAGCTCAGTGGATAAAGAGCACGCTGGGGTACCACATGGGAGGCCCCGGGTTCGGTTCCCGGGGACCTCTCCGAGTGGGCAGACGGCCTTGAGAAAGGCAAGCCGCCGTGGGCGGGGCAGAGCCACCGTGGGCAGGGCAAAAAGCCGCCACGGGCAGGGCGGAGCCCCCGCGGGCATGGCAAAGTCACCAGTGAAAAGCGGAGCTGCTGCCTGCGATCTGCGGAAGCCGCAGCCCGCAAAACATGGAGGACTGCTGCCCGCAAAACATGGAGCGGAGCCATCCGTGAAAACGGAATGGAGCCACCCTTGAACGAAGAGAGCCGCCGCCGCGGAGGGCTGACTCGGCGCGTCGCTGCAAAGACGGGGGGAGACAAGAAGCAGACATAGAAAAACATAGAAGAAAGGACACACAGCAAGAGCAAGCAGAAGGGGGGGGGGATATGTAATAAATAAAAAATAAATCTTTAAAAAAAAAAAAATGGAATAGTAATACTATCAGCAGAGTTCTACCTTCAAATCCAGTCAAGTTAATCTCCTGAATGAAGATCCCTGCAGAAATGCCCTCTACCTACCTAATCCTCTAATCATCCAAGGATTAGTTCAAGTCCCATTTTCACCTACTCAAACTGACACTGATTTCTTCTCTGAACACTTACTTTATTACAACTCAAAACTACAGTTTAGTACACTACTGTCCTCTAATTATTCTATACATAGTTATTAGGCATCCAATGACTGTACCCTGTCACACTTCTGAATTTCCCAGGAACTGAGGGAAGGTTCTCAATACTTGTTAATCATTGGTTTTTGAAAATCTCCCACTCAAGAAGATCGTGGATTAAGAAGGGGGAAGATGGCAGAGTAGGAAGCTCCAGGAAACAGCCCCCAACCAGAACAATCACTGAACTGACAAGACCTATTTGAATCAACTGTTTTGATACTTCAGTCTAAAAGAACATTGTACAGCATCTAGGGAAAAGAGGGAGGAAGAGGTTGGTAAACTGTGGTAAATACTGGTGAATTTCACTCTGTACATGGGCTACAATCCATCATCCTCCAGCTTCACAGCAGGCAGCAGTGGGCTCTTCAACTCAGGATCCTGGTATAGCTTGATGGTGCCAGGGTGTGATATAAAGATCCAGTTCCCAAATCTGGGGGGTTGTAGTCCAATCACTGGTAACTGCTTTTGATCAGCAACTTCAGAATACTGGAGAACTGGATCTGAGGCTGGTCATTGTTCCAACCCACCTCAGACAGAAGCAGCAGAGGGAACAAAGACAATACCCTTCCTCAAAATTAAAGAAAATACTTAAGGGACTGCATTTACTGGACAAATGCCAAATTGAGAAAAAGGAGCTTCAATAGGCCAAACTAAATGGAAATCTGGCAAGCATGGGATTCAGAGAAACTCCAAGCATTTAGGAAATTAAACTAAAGATGATTAAGAATATTAACAAGCACCTTTTATGTACCTTTGCAATACACTTATAACTTTTTCTGGCAGTATTCACAATTATGGCATAACTAATATCAAACTATATTAAGATTTTAAAGTAAGAATGTCAATAAATAAAGATCTGGAGAAAAAAATCGAATTGTTTAATAGCTGCCAATATCTTCCACAATAACTGTACGAAAAAGGAACTTTTTAATTAATATAAACCATGTGAAAAGAAAGGGCTAAAAGTGATGTATACAATCCTTATCTCGTGTAATTTTTCAGGAAACCAAAAAGGTGGTTTGTTAAATACACGAATATACCTTCATAAATTCTTTCCTATTAATAAGCCCACAAATAAGGGGAAAAAAGTGATGCATACAAATACATTATTCTGGAGAAAGAAAAGAATTCCAAGAATGTTTGCAATAATGACCTCTAATACTTGAGATACTGGAAAGTAGGTGAAATGAGGCTGAAATCAAGGCTGGTTTATTTTCGCTGAAGAACTGCAGAGCTACTTGGATTTCTAGCAGTCATTATCATAACCTACAATTAATTGATACTTAACCATCTAAAAGAAGAACATCCAGTCAGATAGATATAAACAGAGAAAGACTTCTTTTTAAAAACTATTAACAAAAAATTAAAAATAAATAAATAAAATTTTTAAAACTTTTTAAAAACTACTATTGATTTTTCAATATGTGGGGTAAGGGCTGAGGTGTGTCTGTTTGGGGTTTTTTTTTGGTCTGTATAAGGAATCATGTGTGCGTGACTTGGGATGCATGGAATGTGACAGACATATTTTTAAGGTATGGATGTTTGGTGATAACATCTCAGAGCATGCCTAAAAAAGCAGTGCAAGATTTTTGAATAAATTTTATTTTATGAGATTTAATTCTTCATAGTGTGTTAATGTTAGAACATTTTAATAGTATTTTAAAACTGGGATTTCTCAGTATTTCAAAAAGAAATAATATATCCATTATAACATTATAGGAATGCTGCTCAGTTCTCTGATCAGTGCTTATGCCATGATTGTTGATAACTAATGAAAGTAGATACCTGCATAGACTTTAAAATGTAAAATAAAGGGAAGCAGATGTGGCTCTAGTGGATGAACACCTGTTTCCCACATGGGAGGTCTCAGGTTCGGGTTCTAGTACCTCCTAAAAAAACATAAAACAAAAACAAACAACAAGCAAACAAATGAAAAAAACCACCTCAGGGGAACCAATGTGACTCCGTGGTTGACTGCTGGCTTCCTACATACAAGGTCCCAGGTTCAGTCCCCAGCCCCGGGACCTCAAAAATTTTAAAAAAGTAAAATAAGGATGTATGCTACCCATCAGCAACTCTCATTAGAAAAGTGTACTTATTTTACTCCATAATTATTATACAAACAGTATAAATTAAAACCAGTATTTTCCTGTACATTCTTGCAAAGCACTGTTATACAAGAATAGTTGTACAAAGCTAAAGAAAAAAGCATGGTCCGTGATGACTTGCAGGCTCTGAAGTCCGCAAAATTCAAGAAAAGAGATGCAAGTGCATTTTTATATGTTTATTCAGGACTCACGTGTTACACCCTAAAGGAACCTGGGGCTATGTAGAAAACAAAAATGAAAGGAAGCTTGAAGACTGACTATCAAAACATGCAATATACTCATTCACTGAATAAGTCTGTAGCATAATATAAACTGCATTCTCTGTCCTTTCTTAACAGCATTTTGTAAAAGAAATAAATGTAGTCCTGCTATTCCTCAGATTTGAAAGGGACATCTTGTATTTTTTACATGCATCTCTTATCTGCTGTGACTTTTCTTTTAAACAGGGCCTTGTGGGCCCAGAATTTAGAATGTAGAAATGAAACACTTAACTTTGCCTTTTCTTGGGAGTGCAAAGTGTGCCATAATGTAAATTATGCTCAAGGGCACTGGCTGAAGGTACTATGCACGCCATCGAACTGCTGACCACAGTTAGGTTACCTGTAAAATTCTGTAACTGGTCATGGCACATTCATAATCACTGTAGTTTTGACCCTAATAAAACAATTATTTTATGGTGTTCTGGTACTATAAATGGTATCCTTTAAATTATTAATAACTTTTGGGCATGAGGCAGAAAGAGAGGGGTGGTGTCTTCGAGATACATCACACTTTACACCCTATCTTACCATCCCCTATTTTTCTCGCCCTCCTCAAATCCTTTTTTGTAAAAAGAAGTATTGCAACTAAAAAAAAAAAAAAAAGACACCAGAGGAGGTCTGTGGCCCTCTTTTTGGCCCTTCCCTCATTCCCTCTCCTGCACAGTGTGCAAAAACCCAGTAATCCCATTTGTGGGTCCTAAGCCTTGTTCCCTGGGAAAGACTAACTTGAAAACTCCTCTCTGGTTGGCCCCACCCCAGAATTTGCCCTCCAGGAAAAAAAACAGCCTGGGGCGGCTAAAGCAGTGAAACAAACAATATAGTAGAGCAACAAAGGCTTAGCTACTAAAAGCTTAGTACCCAGGAGAAGGAGGAGGTCTAAATCCTAGAGAATAGAGGGAGCTATCAAATTCCTGTAAACAGGCCATTATATATCGGGCCATAACCTGAAGAGTAGAATGGGAGAAAGTGTAGACTACAGTGTAAACTGTAGTCCATGCTTGGTGGCAATGCTCCAGGATGTGTTTATCAATTGTGGTTAATGTACCACACTGATGAAAGATGTTGCTGATGTGGCAAAGTGTGGGAGATGTGGAGGGCAGGGTATATGGGAATCCCCTATGTGTTCTCTGTAACATTTATGTAATCCAAGTATCTTTTAAAAAATAAAAAAAGTGGAAAAAAATATCCCGTAAACAAAGGAACTCCTAAGGCCATGAGCAAGCACAAGTCCAGGACAAGTCACAGGCTCAAAAAAGATAGGAAGGACACTGCACTTTGATTTTACCTTGGGTTGATCTTGATAAGAGGGCTGACCTCTGAAGGAGTGCACTAGTCAACAAAAAGGCAATTTTTAAAGACTATAAGAAGTGTTTTTTCCTTAGGTTTGTCTGGTTTTGTTATCTCCTGGCAATAAAAAAAAAAACAAAAAACAAAAAAACCACTCACATATCACTAACTGTTTATAAACCAGGCACTAAATCCTAGAGTTAACACTTTAAAATGGTAAAGTATACAGTGTACAACAAAAGATTACAAGACAAAGAAACAGGTAATGATGGTCCATTCCAAGGAAGAACATAAAAATCTAAAAAACATCAACAAAAAGACCAGAATGTGGACATACAAGATAAAATTTTTTTTTTAATTATCCTCAAAATGTACAAGGAGATGAAGGAAAACAGAGAAAGAACTAAAGGATGTCAGGAAAACAATGAATGTTCAACAAGAAAATCTCAATAAAGAGAAAAAAAAATTTGAAAAGGGAACCAAACAGAACTGCTGGAGGTGAAGACCACAATAACTGAAATGAAATATTCCTTGGAAGGTTTCAACAGTAGATTGTAGCTGGTAAAAGAAAGAATCAGTGACCTCAAAGACAAGGCAATTAAATGAGCCAGGCTAAGGAACAGAAAGATAAAAGAAACAAAAATACTATAAGAGACCTGTGGGAAACCATCAAGCATATAAATATATACATTATGGGAGTCACAGAAAATGAAGAGAAAGGGGCAGAAAGAATGTTCAAAGAAATAATAAGATAAGACCTACCAAACTTAGAAAAAGACATGAATATGTATATACAAGAAGCCCAATGAATACCAAAGAGGATAAACTTGAAGAGAAATATGCCCAAACACACACTAATCAAACTGCTGGATACCAAGGACAAGAAGAGAGTGCTGAAGGCCTCAAGAAAACAGCAACGTGTTATGTACAGGGGAGTCCCAATAAGGTTAAGTACAGTTTTCTCATCCGAAACCACGGAGGAAAGAAGGCAGTGGAATGAAATTAAAATGTTAAGAGAAAACAATTGCCAACCAAGAACTTTAGAGCCATTGAGACCTTCTTTTAAAACTGAGGGAGAGATTAAGACATTCATAGATAAACAAAAACTGAGGGAGTTCACTGTCACTAGACTTTCCCTATAAGAAATGCGAAAGGGCGTTCTTCAAACTGAAAAGAAAGGACACTAGACAGTGGAGCAAAGTGGCAGAAAGAAATAAAACCCTCCAATAAAGGTAACTATACAGGTAATTATACATGCCACTACTATTGTATTGTGTGTTTTGGTATGTAACTCCATTTCTTACTTCTTACAGGTGCTAAAATGCAAATGCATAAAAATTAATGAGGGAGCAGATGTGGCTCAAGCAATTGAGCACCTGCTTCCCACATGGGAGGACCTGGGTTCGATCCCCAATGCCTCCTAAAAACAAAGGCAAACAACAAATGAACAAGTGAAACAACCAACTCAGGCAAGCCGATGTGGCTCAGTGGTTGGGCGCTGGCTTCCCACATATGAGGTCCCAGGTTCAGTCCCTGGCCCCAGCACCTAAAAAAAAAGAAAATCCATCGCATTAGACATAAAATGTAAAAAATATCTGCAGTGAATACAAAAAAAAATGGTGGGGGGAAAGACTATTACAGGAAGAGTCTATGTGTACACTGTTGAATTTAAGTAGGTATGGTCAACTGATTTTTCACATGGGTGCCAACACCATTCAATTGGGAAAGAATAGTCTCTTCAACAAATGGTGCTGGGAACACTGGATCTCCATATGCCAACAATGAATGTGGACCCCTACCTCAAGCCATATAAAAAAATCAACTCAAAATGAATCAAAGACCTAAATATAAGAAGCACAACTATAAAATTTCTAGAAGAAAATATAGGAAAGCATCTTCAGAACCTTGTGTTAGGCAATGGAAGCTATATTTCATACCCAAAGCACAAGCAAATAAAGGAAAAAGTGGATAAAAGAAACCTCATTAAAATTAAAAACTTTTGTGCCTCAAAGGATATTATCATGAAAGTAAAACCACCTACACAACAAAAGAAAATATTTGGAAACCACATATCTGATAAGTGATTAATGCCCAGAATTTATAAAGAAACACTACAGCTCAGACAAAAGACAAACAATCCAATTAAAACATGGGCAAAAGACCTGAATAGACATTTTGCCAAAGAAGATATACAAATGGACAAAAAGCACATGAAAAGATGCCATAATTAGCCATTAGGGAAATGCAAATCAAAACCACAAAGAGGGAGCTCCAGGAAGACAGCATCAGAGTAGGCTGGAAGTCTCACAAGAAAAACAGAGAAAGGGGCAAAAGCTGTCTGAGGGACCTGCCTTCGGGTTCAGCAGACCAGGACGGTGCAGTGCAACTTCCAAGAGGGCAAGGGAAAGAGAGACTAAGGACCTGAAACAAGAACCTTGAGTTACTAAAACCCTGGAGGCAGCCAGGAAGGACACCCATCCCCCACCCTCAAGGCATAGAGCCTGGATAAAACCCGTGTCACACTGCAGTTAACTGAGAGGGGAACAGACATCTTCTTCCCCGGGAAAAAGGAGAGTGTGGCAGTGGGAGCACAGTAGTTTCTGTTCAGTGAATTCACCCAGCAAAGCCCACTTTGAATTTTGGCTCTGTCCAGACCAGAAACACGGGAAAGCGGAGGTTGAAAATAACACCTCCATGGAAAGCTTTGCCATCTGCTGGCTGGCCGGGAAACTGCAAGGAGAAAAACTACTTTTAGGTTGCTCTTACACTGAACTGCTGGGAGAAAACCTGCATCCCATTAGTGAGGCTCTGGCCCAATTTTAATAACTTAAGCTGGGGAATTTTAAAGACTCAGAATAAGTTGACAGACACATTGATCAGCGGAATGGAATTGAGAGTCCAGAAATAAACCCTTATCTCTATGGCCAACTGGTTTTTGACACACCCACTACGTCCATGTTAATGGGACAAAACAGTCCCTTCAACAAATGGTGCAGGGAGAACTGGATACCTATAACCAAAAGAATGAAAGAGGACCCCTATCTCACTCCCTATACAAGAATCAACTCAAAATGGATCAAAGACCTAAATATAAAAGCCAGAACCATAAAACTACTAGAATAAAATGTAGGGAAACATCTTCAAGACCTTGTAGTAGGTGGTGGTTTCTTGGACATTAGACCCAAAGCATGCACAACAAAAGAAAAAATAGATAAATGGGGTCTCCTCAAAATTAAACACTTTTGCACCTCACGGGACTTTGTCAAAAGGGTGAAAAGGCAGTTGACACAATGGGAGAAAATATTTGGAAATCACATGTCCAATAAGGGTATAATATCCAGGATATATAAAGAGTTTTACAACTCAACAATAAAAAGGCAACAAACCAATTAAAAATGGGCAAATGACTTGAACAGACATTTCTCCAAAGAAGAAATGCAAATAGCAAAAAAAAAAAAAA
>PVKH010004745.1:0-22947 GCA_004027955.1 Chaetophractus vellerosus | reverse complement strand
AAAAATAGGGCCACCAACAACTTGAGTTCTAGTCCAGAAAAAACTATCAACTTTCTGTTCAATTCTGAGAGGCTTTGGGGTTGAGTTATCCAGGACAGACTATCAAATCAAACAAAATTGGGATTTACCAAAAAAAAAAAAAAAGTAAAGCAGGCAGGATTATATAAATACTGGTCCAAATGGAAAGGATTATTCGGAATTTCATTGAAAGATTAGCAATTTCCATGAATGGGAATGATGGGTGGGGGGCAAATGGGATCATCTTCCAATCATGTCTGTTACATAGTAGGTGCTCAATAAATAATTTTGAATAAATGAAAGTGATATAATATTACAGAGTAACCAGCCATGGCTTTCAGAAAGTATTTTTTTTGGAAAAAAAATTAAAACCGCAACTCTTGGGAGGTTTGACCAATAAAATGACATTTAGCAGGAATAATGGAAACAATGCTTTGGGTAATTCCATATTCTGGATATGAGGGAGATTTAGTGTCTATGCTGGTTATTCTCTCAATTCCACCTACCCCTACCCCACCCAGTCCATCCTCTACCTTTTTCTGTCCTGGGAGGCTGGCCCCTTAGGGATTGCATCGTCTGTCTCCCTTGACCTCTGGTTTCCCGCTAGATTCTGCCAATGGAGATAAGCAGGTGGGAATAGAAAGAGAATAGAATATTTCTTCCCTGCTCCTATTCTGCTTCAGCACCCTCTTTCTGGCAGAGGCTGCATCCTTCCAAGACTTCAGCTCCCCCCAGCTCCCTCCTCCATGACTCCAGTATTGCTGTGCTCAGTAACACTTTTTCCTCTCCTTGTCCTTTCAGGCCCTGGAGTAGTGATGGATTCCGTAGGTACCTCAATTTCCCTTGTGGGTTCCCTTAACCCTGCTCACTCTTCTGTTAAGTGCTCTTTCAGGAAATCTCCTTATATGAACCATGCAAAGTTAATTCTGTTTCTTGCTGGGACCCCCAGTGATCCAGTACCTAGGGCATACATAAATTAATATTTTTTTAAAAATTGAAGAATGGCACCAATCACTTAAGCCAAGAACTTTCAAAGCA
The DNA here is from genome assembly GCA_004027955.1 of Chaetophractus vellerosus. Taxonomy (NCBI): domain Eukaryota; kingdom Metazoa; phylum Chordata; class Mammalia; order Cingulata; family Chlamyphoridae; genus Chaetophractus; species Chaetophractus vellerosus. Next base: position 21,891 of record PVKH010004745.1, on the reverse strand, counting down.
CCGTTTTGTCTATCATTAATAAATCAAAAGGCATTTGAGACTCTCAAGAAGTCTATAAAGAGAATTTACTCTTACAGAGAGCTGTGAACATTTCAGTGGTTAGGATTCTGGTTGCTTGGTTTCTGGATAGAGAAATGTCCTATGATATGATGCAAGAGTTGGTTGGACCCCATTGGGCTGGTTGTCTAGGAAGGGGCCTTGATAGGAATGTACAGGCCTTTGGGGATAAGAGAAAGCCTTAGCAGGAGGAGTTTGAGGATAACTAGGGAAAGGGAAGAATGGGTCTGGCTTCCTTTCCCCCATAGTTCCAGCAAGAATGAAAGAAGAATCTTCAAGAACAGTGCAGTGGGCAAAGGTATACCTGAGAGAAGTTCCTGGAAAGAGACTAATCACTGTCCATGCTGAAGATTCACCAGAGCCCAAGGGAGAAGGTAGCCAGGAATACATGGCTGCAGTGGCACTTGCATTTCAGCCTCTCTCTCTTCTTTTATTCCTTCCCTTTGTTGGCATTGGCCACTCAACTATTTCATTCTTTTCTTCTGTAGGCTTCAGCCACTGGATGAACCCAGTCACTCACCCTCAACTAGCACTATCTTTCCTTTCACTGTTATTGAGCTTATACTTGAGTATTTTCCAGGGTTTTGTTTCCAACCCTGCATGTCTAGGGTAACGAGAGTGGTTGGTACAATCGGGGGGGCTGGTACATAGTAGGAAGATGGATGGATGGACCAAACAAAAGACTAGGGTTCCTGAGGACAGAAAGCTGGCTGTCTCCCCAAGTGCAAGGGCAACAGGGCAATGTGCCCTCTTCCTGGTGGAATTGAGCGTGCTGAGTGAAGAGAACATATCTGTCTTATTCATTGCTTTATCCCGAGTACAGAGCACGGTGTGGGGTACATAATAGATGCTCAATGAATATTAATGTAAAACATGGTGGTATCAAAAACTGACTTAGCTTATTCAAAATGTCTTTGGACTCAGCAACCAACTTAAAGATCAGGTGGGCAGATGCTAATGAAAAGTATATTCCCCCAATTTAAAGAATGCACTTAAACCTTACTAGGAACACTTCACCAAAAAATAGAGTCTCCACTGGGGAAGTTCCTTAAACCTATGGAAGCTCATGTGTCCCCTCCTGCCCCTCTCCCCAGATGAAAGGAAGCCCATCTGGCTGCACACTGTAAACCAGATGTGCTGCAGGAACTAGCATAAAGGTCTCCCTGTGCTCATGATTCCTGTCTAGGAAGTCAGAGAACTTTTGGGAAATGCAGTGAAATGGCCAAATTGGTTTGCTATGGAATGTATAAACCTAACTGACCCCATGATTGGATTTCACCCTTTGACCACAAGAGTGCCAGGCAAGGGAAATGACTGAAGTTTTCCCCATCTAGAGCCCATTAAGACAAATTGATTGACTTTAAACTTTCAGGCTTTAATTTGCTCTCTGCCCAGATGGCCCCTAGGGATGTATACAACAGCCCTTCCCCCTGAAAACTAGCTTAACTTTTCTTACTTTGGTTCCTTTGAAGATGGGTATTATCTGATGGAATTTTTAAAAAGAAATACATATTATTATTTTTGAAATTATGAAATTTATTGTAGAAAGTTCTGGAAATCCCAAGAAAATATTTTGTAAAATAGCATTTAAAAAATTAACCACAGTCTCTCCACGATAATATCACAATTCACATTTTGGTATATTTCTTATTAGTTTTTTAAAAATATGAACACATGTGGATGTGGGTGTGTGCTTTAAAAAATCAGGACCAATATTTTTCTAGCATAAATTACCCTATTATAAATGAACATCCTGGAATATAAATTTTCTCTACACCTCTGCCCATACTTCCTCAGGATTGATTTCTAAACGAGGAACTAGTGAAACAAAGATGTAAGAGTTTTTGAGGCTCTTGATGAATATTGTCATATTGCCCTCCAGGAAGATTGTACCAATTTTGCTTCATCGGCTGGTTTGATTTTGCTTTTGAAGGAAGCCTGTCTTCTTTCCCTTGAAGAGGGGCTGGGGCAGTCCTTGGCTGGGTTCATTCTCTTGGTGTGGCAGAATAGACAGACACACCGAAATAGGCTAGGAAGGAAAGGAGGCTTTATTCTCTGCAGGGAGACCAGAGATCTGTAATCTTAAATCAGCCTTCCCATTAAGGGTTTTTCCTCACAGCCTTTATACCAGTTGAAACAAAGAAAGTTAATCATTAGGGCGACATTTCTAAGAATTAGCTTTTGCTTTCTCAGTTAATCTTAAAATATGCATGGTACGTGTGGTTGGGCAATCTTGGTGTGATAAGAATGGGAGGTGGTACAGATAACGATGGGTGTGAAGGTACAGGTAACCACTGATGCAAGTAAAGATAATGAGTGAGGAAGTGCACAGTTACACATTTTTGGTGGCACTAAATCTGATTAATGTTAAATCTGCAGCTCTGCATGCCTCCTGACAGGTGAGCAAGAGTCACAATGAATTTTTCTAACACTATCAGGTACAGTACAATGCCTTAATACTTCAGCTATACTGAGTTTTTCTTGTACTACACCCTCAGTATGTTTTATGAGTTGAGATTCCAGGGAAGAGTGGGGTTAATGAGTGATGCAATGAGTCTGTGATAGTTGATGGATTCCCACATGTGTGTGAAGAGATAAGTCAGACAACCTCAGAAATGTTTTCCATCCAAATATTCCATGACACCATGAGGCAAAGACTGTGCTCTCAGGAATCTTCAGCCTCTACTTTCTCATTCATTTGGGGACCAAGGGTTTTTTGTTTGTTTAGCACCATTAAATATATTTTATTTATTTTAAGCACCAATATTTATATAGAACTCAATAAATACCTGTTGAGGAAAAGGACTCGGGGTCTGGTCTGGCAACAGTGAAGTATCAGACGTGGAGAAAGCAAATAGAACTCACACGCCCTATGGAAGGTCACAGGGAGGTGTGGGTGAGGCCAGGGTGAGTGACAAATCCAAATTTCATGATGTGGTAGACATTTGACATTGACTTTTCCCTCCCATGTTTGGGGAATTCCCCACCATATAAGTCTTGGAAGGACATGTATGCCCTTCACCCAAAAGCCAGATACTTATTTTCCCAACATCCCTTGCATTGGGTCAGGGGCTTGTGATCCAAGCTGAAGCAAGCAGATGCCCCCCTCCCAAACTCAGAATTGGCTGGTGACTCATGAAACAAGATAAAGAGAGAATTCTTTCTGCAGCAGCAACAGCCGCAGCAAATCCAGCTTCCAAAGGCTGCAGTGGCAGTGGCAGCCCTCAGGGTCCAGGGCCAGTGGTATTGGGGAAGTTCCACAGTGTGGATTTGGCTGTTGTCCTTGGCTTGTTACAGTCTTTGCCCTGTTTTCCAAACCTGTCCCCCCAACCTTCCAAGTGCTTCTGTGAACTTCTGATGTCCTTTCAATAAATTCCTTTTCTGCTGAAGTCAATGTGTTGCTTGCAACCTAGGACCCTGACTGATATAGTAACAGCCTTTCAGACTCAGGGTGCTAGCACATCTGTAAGATGGGACTCTCGGCACCGCCTCAGAGCACTGAGATGAGAACTAATGAGAGAGGAAATGAAGGCACCTAACCCCACACTGGGGCACACAGTAGAAGCTCAATGTATGGTGGACTGTGAGGCTTGTTTTCAATTTTGAGGATCTGAGGTCACCTTGCCATGGAGATCATGGTGTTGGAGAGGAGAAAAATCAAGCCATTTTACTTGCAGTTGTAAATACAGTCGATTCTTGTTATTCACGGTAGTTGTGTTCTATAAAGTCACCGTTGACACTGAATTAGCAAATACTGAACCATTGCTCCTAGGGGAAATAGAGGGTTAGGTTCCTGCAAGCCTCCATCATATTTTTGTCAATCAAACAAAAATGTGTGTTTCTGTTTATTTTATGTGTATTTTATGTGTCTCCTTATTTATTAAGGAGGAATTATGCAAAAGTTTAGAGAATGCGCTGAAAAAATTAAGAACTTGAAACAAAGCCATATATAGACATCCAAACATATTCAGTTAATCATTTTTGACAATATTAAAATTATTAAATGGTTTAATTAAAGTTTCGGGGTTGAAATCTTGCCTGAGAGTCCTGCGGGTTTAAAGGGGCCAAATAGTTGTGTCTCTATTTAGACTTGTCTCAATGGGCCTGGGAGTCTGAGAGGGCCTGGGATGATATTTATCAGAATCATCTTGAGAATTCTTTCAAGCCACACATACCTGCCCTTCCAACCACCCAAAGAAAAGGGACTGAGTGGCAGCTGCTGATACAAGCAGATCCTAAGACTAAGCTCATACTCTGCAATTTGGGGAAATATGAAGCAATTTTTTTTCCTTCATGAAGACTCAGAGTCCATTTTTACTGTCTCTAGGCACTAGGAGAAAAAAAAATTTCAAAGGTCAAAAATAAAAACACGCGTTTCGTACAATGCATCTGGAGTGACATTGCAGTGACAGGAAAATGTGAACTATGTACAAGAGGGAGAGCCAGACACGCACACAGACAAGCTCTTCTCAAGTGGGAACTCCAGAGCTGCAGGCGTCTGAAAGGGGCGCCTTCAACCCACCCAGCGAAGCCCTTGGTGAGGCCAGCATGTCTTCAAAGCCAGTCTATGCTTTGGCTTCTGAAATGAAAAACTATACCAAAAGAGATGCCTGACTTTTATTAACTATCCTCAAAAGGAGTCTTTCACTAATTCTGGGGAAGATATTTTGCTTGAGTATTTTCCCACTTTGGCAAACACAATCTGGAGGGGTTGGATCTAAGGGATTTTGCCTTGGGCAAATTATTGAGCACAAAAACTCTGCCGACTCCAGAAACAATTTAAAGAGAGAAGAGATTTCCTTGATTCGATATGGTGGAGCCAAAATAAATGGCTACTCTTGTTCTCTTGAGAAAACGTTATTACACATTTCATGAAAGAGATCCCTGGTGCAATTGTCCAGGCAGAGTACTAGGAGACCTGGTTCAGGATACAAAGAGGCAGAGCCCAGTCCTGAGCTTCTGAAGGGGGCTGCTCAGCCGCCATGTGGCCGGTGCAGGGGAAGGAGGCGGAAGTGGCTTTGGAAAGGAGCCATCCTTGGCGGCATGTGAACAGATCTAGGTTTTCACAGATTAAAGATGGCTCCTGCAGATAGGGCAGGAGTCGGTTGCGTCAGGGCATTTGCCCAAAGTTCTCCGTCAACAGCGGCAAAGCGAAAATGCACATGGACAGTCCTGGATCAGCAGCGAAGATTTTGGAAGAAAAGCTTAAGAAAAAGCCAGAGCAAGAGACAGAGCAATAAATCAGTCAGGGAGAAAGTCTGAACTGAAGGATGCCGCTGCCTTGTCTATCACACACGTGGGTCCCAGCCGGCGTTGACTCTAGCACCGCGCCAGCTTATTCTGGCTCTGAGAAAATGAGAACATTTGGCTAAAGATGTTGGGGCAGCAAGTGATTTTCAGTTTAAAAAATATATATCCCTATAAGAGAACTGAAGGCCTGGGACCTCTTACATCGGGCAAAGGTGCTAACTAACACATTGTGCCCCATGCTGAGGCTCACAGGAGAAGGTTTTCAGTAGTCCAGAAAGCTGACCTCATAGAAAGAAAAGCAGAAGAAACAACCCCCATCTTTCTGAGGTGTTTCCTTGGGGCACTGCTGCCAAAAACAAAAACAAAAACAAACAAACAAACAAAAAAAAACCCACAACCAAACAAACAAAAAATAAAACAAACTCACATCAGTATGGTACAGTGGCTAAAAGTCCAGGATTTAGAAATTCAGACCTCTGAGTCTCAGTTTCTTCATCATATAATAGGCACAGTAGTCTGGGCTTTATAGTGTAAGGATTAAATAAAGCACAGGACCTGGGGCAGAAATGGGAGCTCAGGCTGTGGCCGCTGAGAGCATTTACAACCACTTCAGGAAAACGCTTTTCCAGGAAACATGGCAGTTCATGGGAGGCTCCATTCTTTAAAATTCCTGAGTGAACATCAAGGAAAAGCAGAGAAAATTAACTTACAAATTGTGTGCATTGGTAAAAATACATCCACATTAAGAAAGAAAACATTTTGTCCTTCTCAGCCTCAGAAGCTACCTCTCTCTACCTATCTCTCTCCCTGATGCCAAAGTGAACTTTACAAGCTCAGAATTTCCACTGGTTCCCCATGCCCTAAGAAAAAGGTCTAACCTTCTTCATACACAGGCCTAGACAATATGGCACCAGCCTCCTGTTCACGTCTCATCCTCAATCACACCTCCAGCAGTTCTCATGCAGGGTGGCCCTGTGCCACGGCTTCCCACCCTTGAGGGGCCCTTGGAAATGCTTGGAAGCCTTTGATTGTCACTGCAGGTTTGACAAGCGGGGCAGGGAGGTGAACTTGTCTGCAGTGTGGTTGGAGAGTGGGGCGTCTCCTATTACGATCCTGACCTCTGTGCCTTTGTTCTCGCTGATTCCCCTGCCTACAAGCCCCTTCCATTCCACCCAACTTTCTCATCCTTAAAAATCTAGATCAGGGGGCCGGCTGTAGCCCAGTGGATAGGGCGCCAGTACACCACATGGGAGGCCCTGGGTTCAGTTCCCGGGGACCTCTCCAGGCAGGCAGACTGCCATGAGGGGGCAAGCCGCCGTGGGTGGGGCAAAGCCACCATGGGCGGGGCAAAAAAGCCACCACGGGCAGGGCAAAGCCGTCACGGGCAGAGCAAGTCTCCCGCAAAACGGAGCCGAGCCGCCCACAAAAAATGGAACCGAGCCGCCCACGAAACGGAACATAGCCGCCAGCCCACGAGCGGGGCAAGCCGCCTACACATTGGGCTGACTCGGCATGTCGCTGTAACAGGGGAAGACAAAAAAAAAAGCAGACATAGAAGAGCACAAAAATGAACACACAGCAAGAGCAAGCAGAAAGGGGGGATATGTAACAACAACAACAACAACAACAACAACAACAAAATAAGACCTAGTTCAAAATGGTCTCTTCCAAGAAGACTTCCCTCCAATGCCCCACAGGCAGAACTGATGGTTCCTTCCTAAATACTCCTCCCAGCGAGCCCCTGTGGGACCCCTAATCACACTGGATTAGGCACCTGCCTCCCGCTCACCTGTGCAACCTCAGGGCCTAGCATAGTGCCCCTGGCCGGCGCCCAGGGAGACCCAATACCTATAGAAGGAAGGAAGGAATGATGACCTGCCCCTCTTTTTCTCACCCATGAGCACATGTAGAACAAAGACCGGAGGGCAGGACTCTTTCTTCTCCAAGAAACTGCATGGGAGCCTTGCAAGATTAACCATGAAATCACACCGCTAAAACCATCCTCTGGCCTCCTCGATGGGTGCTGTGTGGCTGAGACAACTGCTCTTTACTTTTATTCTGTGACTTGAATTAATTTTTCTGGGTCATTAAAAGTTGTTTAATCTGGTTAATACTATACTTATTTCATCATAAATTCCACCCTGAAGTCGAGTGCAGGAACTGGGATTCAGGGTAGCTACTTCTTCAATAGAGATCTCCTTGGCTCCAGTAATCTTAGTCCAGACTGTTCTAGGAAACAGACTCAGGTTGAAAATGTGGATTCCTCAGGAAGGTGCCCTAGTGGTGGAGACAGAAAGAGAAATTCTATAGGAAGCAGAAAGCTGTTAGGGCTAAGCAGAGGGACCGGTACTCTTCTGGAACATAAGACGTGCTAAATCATATGTGGTGAATGAATTGACACCAGCAATCAGTCTGAGAATAGAGGATGGCAGCACAGACACTAGTTACTCATGTAATAATCACCTTTGTGTCAGTTCGGGAGACAGCCCAAACTGGATTATGACATTTGATTATTGTCTGACATTAATTAATGGTCAGATTCCTGTCCTTTAGTTTGTTCTGCACACTGCCATAGGTTAATAGTCTGAAAAAATACGTTCTTCCCTGCACACTCCCATTTAACTTTCAATAGCTTCCCATAACCTACAGCCCAAACTCCTTAGCCTGTGTGGCCAAGGCCTCCTCCCCATCTCCCACCACCCCACCCTACTTCCCCTCCAGGCAAAGAGGTCAACTGGCCGTCACCCACACGTGATGAGGAGGGCCTCTCCCCTTTGTGCATTTGATTATGCTGTTGCCATTATCTAGAATGGCTCCCCCTTACTCTCAACCCACCCAAAGCCTACCTTTCCTACCTTTTCAGCCATAATTTCATCTATAAACTCACTCAATCCCTCAGTTATCCAAAGCCAGATTCCCCCGACAGGCTGTTTATTTTTTCAGCCAGGCTCAGAGCTATAGATTGGCAGCCCTCGCATCCAGTCAGCTCTGGTTCAGAGGATGGACCAATCACATGATTCAAACATGGTGACCCGGGGCCACTGCCTGCTGCACCACTGGGGCAGGCCAGTGTCCATGAGGATGGAATAGCCACTGCAAAGTGCACAGCAAATTGAGCCTGCTTTTTTTTTACTACTTTTGTTTTTCTTCTTACTGGCAAGTCTCCCAAACCATCCTGGACTTAATGAATGAGTCAATTTAAAAGAGCTTCATTCTGGTTTAGAAAGCCCTGTTGGACAGGAACCCAGGTTCCAAACCTTGCTCTGTGGTGGCTACAGGAGAGATGCTGTGACCCACCTGGCTCAAGGACCCAGGAAAGCCTGGGGCTTCTCACATCTACCTCAGAGCCTGGAAGTGTAGGCCCTGGCAGTCCCCCTCAGGGCCATTTCTTCCCCATCCCCAAGACTCAGGTGAGAGCCCTCTCCTCTTGAGGAGCAACAGGGCTAATTTCAAGGGAGTTAGCTCCCCAGCCCAGCCCTGCCACTTTCTCCCCAGGTGAGCCCAGGTAAATCGCTTAATCTCTCCCTTGGCTTCCTCAGTCATAAACCATGTGTCCTAGCACACACTTCGCAGGTCGTTTAAGGCTTAGAGATTATATATATATATATATATATGAAGATATTGATGCAGAAGGTGACAATAACTGCAAGTTAAAATCTCTGGACAGCTGTTTGGGGTCCTAAGAACTAATGCAGAAAGACATAGCAGCAGGGAAATTACAGGGACATAGCATAGATCCTTCTTGAGAGGAAAGTTTGACCTTTTTTTTTTCCCCTATGATATGCTGTCCCCTCCTGCGCATCCTCCCCCAACCCCTGCCACACAAATACATCCTAAATTCAGCCCCTCCTAAGCCTATGCAGACCTTCTCTGCCTGACCCCTCAGAAGCCTTGTTTCCTTCCTCAACTTGCTCACACATCTCCCTTTATTCTGGTGTCACTGCCATGTACACATTTGTGCATTGAGAACCCAGAGCTGCTTCTGACTGTTCTACAGACACAACCCAGGGTACAGGGCAGGCCACAGCTCCCACTGCCTGCTTTCACCTCCTGGGGTCGCATCACAGAAGCGTCGTTCACTCCCCCCACCCCGACCTCCGCCTGACCGGTCCCAGGCCCTCATTCCCCTGCAGTGGGATCTCCATAAAGGCTTTCTGAATGAACAAAAACTCCTGTCCTTATTCGCTATCCTACAAGCACTTTAAAAGAACGCTACCAACTCTCCTCCTGTCCCGGCCTCATCAAGAGACACGAAGCCCCACTATCCAGGGCAGGTCAACCAGAAACAGAGCTATAAAATCTGGGCAGCCCAGTGCCTCGAGCCACAAAAGCAGTGAACCTTGTTTTTCCTTCTAGCCTCACAACCCCACCAGGAAGACAGACCACCTTTAACTAGGTCAACCAAATTTCACAGTCTTTGCTCGGCTCTCTCCCCTTCTAGGATCCATAGTTTATTATCATGGTTGGAAGCACTAAATTTATTGTGATAATTTATGTCTGGAAAAAACTGAATACTTGACTCAACCGAACAAGACCTTCCTGTATGGAGAAGCACCATTAAGACAGAAAGATAGCATCAGACCTTCTCTGCAGGGGGGGATTTTTCTAAAAAGTGTCCTGACCGTCCTGGAAGTAAAATCCTCTCAACTTTGAGGTGAAAGTTGGGGAAAAAGGAAACTGCTCTGGAAACCCCAGTCCCGCTTAACTCATGAGGAAGCGCCTGCCACAGGACTTGACCTTCTCACCCCGTCCCTTCCTCTCAGCTTCCACAGATGATCAAGCATAGCTTTCCCCTCATGACCCTGCAGGCGAACCCCTTGATAAACAAAGGGGAATAAACAGCTGTCACATAAAAACCCATCTTGCTTGGACTGACCCTCCTGCCCCAAATTGTCGGCCTCAATCTGCCCCTTCACTTTTACATGCTGAGACATAAAAACCAACGAGAAACACATTTCCTTGTAACAAATGAAGAATATATTGATGCAATATCAAAACTTGTTCCCTGGTATCAGAGATTTCACGGAGTACAAGCCAAAAGCCACCCTAGCCCAAGTGAGTTTGTTATCTTGTTTGATTTACTCCTGAAGATAAAGCTGCACAAACACAAGATTTACAAAGCGCAGGGTTCTTGAACTTAATTTGCGTGTGTGTGTATTTATGAAGAGACAAACAAGTGAAAACGCAGCGTTATTCCCATTCCTGTGAAACTTTCGTTCTGCCTACCCTTGTATAACCAGGTCAAGTGGAGCCTGAGCTATATGAGAGTGTGGTTTCTAACTTTAACAAATACATAAAGTCATGACCCTTTTGTTTTGATATGCTGCCTGTTCCAGACAGGCAGAAAAGCCACCACCAAAACCGAGAGGTATACAAGACTTCACAACTTATTAAGAAGATTAGCTGGCGTTAGTTTGTCCACTAATGATTAATCACTGAATGTGCGTTTCTTTGGAAGCCTCAGAGGTCAGGTAACTCAAGGAACAGTTTGGTTTAATTTCATTTCCCTTGCTCTTTTCGATATGTTAACGCACTCTGTAGATTAAGGGCTATTTTATGTACACCCATTGCTAACCGTATTTTATACAACATGACAAGCCCACCTTAAATATTGTATGTTTTTTCACTTTTCACTATATTTGTAGAGCTGCCTGCTGTGAAATTACAAAGTTCATGGTTCAGCTGAACTTTTGAACTCAAGTGAGGATTTGACACAGCAAAACAATCTAACTGAACCCAACACGAAGTTTTCATAGTCGAAACTGCTTTTCAGCCTATTGTCTGGGGTAATTGGGTAGGAAAGTTCTTTATTGATGTTGTAAAAACTACCAGTTTAATAACAGGCAGAGGGAGTGGAGAGGAGATGAGTGGATGCACCTTGGAGCGTCTAAAATCACGCTGCTTTGCGAGTTCGCTGAACTCTACCTGACCCCGTGAGGAAGGTCTCCCCAGGACAGCCCACCAGCACCGGGGTTTGTGACCAACTGGCTGCACCCTGCCAACTTGGAATGCCTCAGAGCGGAATGACCTCTTGAATGCCACACAAAATCATAATCATAACATTTGCTAACTTAAAAAATAGTAGCCAAGGGAGCGGAATGAGCTCAAGTGGTTGAGTGCCTGCTTCCCACGTACAAGGTCCCGGGTTCGATCCCCAGTACCTCCTAAAAAAAAAATTAGTTTCCGTTACCATACGTTAAATGGCTAACAAGTGCCAGGCCCTTTACGGATATTTCTCTACTCAATTTTCAGAAAAACTTTTTTTTTTTGGTTACATATCCCTCCCCCGCCCCCCTTTCTGCTTGCTCTTGCTGTGTGTCCATTCTTCTGTGTTTTTTCTATGTCTGCTTCTTGTCTCTCCCCATCTTTGCGGCAACGCGCCGAGCCGGCCCTCCATGTAGGTGGCTCGCTCCGTTCGTGGGTGGCTCCATTCCGTTTTCTGCCCGCTCGGAGAGGTCCTCGGGAACCGAACCCGGGGCCTCCCATGTGGTATACCGGCGCTCTTGTCCACTGAGCTATCTAGCCGGCCCAGAAAAACTTTATTAGGTTGATATTACCATCTCCAGTTTACAGATGAGAAAACTGAGACCAGAGAGATTAGGCATTTTGCCCAAGAGCACACAGCTAGCATTTGGCCTTTCCTTGCCTCAGTTTCCTCATCTACAAAATTGGAAAAGTTGGACTAATTGAACTCAGATTTGAGGTTTTAGATGCTGGCTCATGCACATGGGACAGAGAAGGAAGGTTCCATGTAAAAACAGTAGACCTTCCATTCACAGCATCAACCTATGAGGCAGGTAGGATTAACACCACTGTACCAAAGACATTGAGTTCAGGAGTGTTAATTGACTTGCCCAAGGCCACACAGCTGGCAGGAGCAGAGTTGGATAAAATCTTTGATACTAAAGCTTTTGCTCCTTCCAATGCTGATAAAAGCCTATGCAGTGTTGCTCAGGTCTCCCTGGCCTAGATATCCAAAATTTTGATTGAGTTTGAGAGTGAGAGTTAATATTGATTACAATATTATAAGATTAATTCCTGTAGAGTTTTTACTTTAAAACCAAAAACATTTTGGGAGCCTTCCTGCAGTGTGATGCTAACCCCTGTTGCCACCAGGTGACTTGCCACCATTTTTTGGTGTGACTGCTCTTGAGAAGGCCAAGAAAGAAAGCCTACTGGACACTGATAATGGAGAGTAAGTGCCTAAGACATTTAATCTAGTCTTTTAGTAAAATCTTAAAAGTATTATTACCTATTATAGATTTATCATTCCTTCTCTCAAAATAGGGACAGGAGGTCCACTCCATACCACAGCCATTATCAGTATCCAGCAGGCATTTCCCCTTATTTTTATATAAATATATGTCTCTTATAAACAATATATAGATCCTGTTTTTCTTTTTAATTTGAAAATTTTGTCTTTTAATTGAGCATTTTATATGTTTATATTTAATGTAATTATTGATTTATATGGGTTTAAATCTACCATCTTATAATTTATTTCTAAGTTGTCCTTCCTGTTCTTTGTTCTTTTTGCCTCCTTTTTTGTCTTCTTTTGGATTAATCAAATAGCAATTATTTTATTATTCTACTCATCCAACCATTGGCTTGGAAGATAAATACACTTATACTCTTTTTTAGTGGTTACCCTAGAGTAGGGGTTCTTAACCTTTTTTGGTCCACAGACCCCTTTGCCAGTCTGGTGAAATGAATACTACTGTAATTAATTATTGCATACATTCATAAGTGAAGGAAATGCTAGATTTCAGTTAGAGATCAGAGAAAATAAAGATGAGTTGATTTTTTTTTTCAATTCAAGCACATGGACCCCCTGAAATCTTTGGTCTATGCACTCCTGGTTAAGAACCCCTGCCCCAGAGATTGTAAGCATCCTTGATTTGTCAAATCCTAATGTTATTTGATACTTTCTCTCCTTCCCTATTAACTTCTCCTCCATAATTATCCACCATGATTATATCTTTTAACTCTCTCTATTTTGAACCTCCCTAGATATAATTATTTTATAGTCACTATTTATTTAGATTTACCACATATTTTCCCTTTTTTTAATTGCTCTTATTTCTCCCTGCAGCTCTAAGCTTCTGTTTGGGATTATTTTTCTGAGGAACACCCTTTAAATACTACCTTTTCTGCAGTCTGCTGATATCTTTTCTTAACTCTGTTTGTCTTTTTTATTTTTTATTTTTTTGGAGGTACCTGGGAATTGAACCCAAGACCTTGTCCATGGGAAGCAAGCACTCAACCACTTGAGCTACATATACTCCCCAATGAGAGTTGTTTTTTTGTTTGTTTGTTTGTTTGTTTTGTTTTTAATAGGAGGTACCAGGAATCAAACCCAGAACCTCATACATGGGAAGCAAGCACTCAACCAGTTGAGCTACATCTGCTCCCCTGTCATTTTTGTGTTGTTTTAAAGGAGCTTTTAAAAAAGTTATATATTTATTTTAATTTACCACCCCCACCCCTGATGTTCCCTTGTCTGTTTCCTCATTGTTTGCTCATCTTTTCCAGGAGGCACCGGGAACTGAGCCCAAGACCTCTCACATGGGAGGCAAGTGCCCAACAGCCTAAGCCACATCCGCTCCCCACGGGCTGTGGTGTCTGCTGGCTTGTGGCATCTTCTCATTTCAGCCTCTAGTTCATTTGAGCAGGTGCGGTGTCTCGCTTGTTGTGGCGGGTGCAGCATCTGCTCAACTTCTTTAGGAGGCACCGGGACCCGAATCCGGGACCTCCCGTGTGGGAGATGGATGCCCAACTGGTTGAGCCACATCCGCTTCCTCCTCCTGTCATTTTTGAAGAATATTTTCCTGGGCTTAGAATAATCGATTTGTAGTTATTTTCTTTCAGTGCTTTAAAGATATTATGTCATTGTTTTCTGGCCTGAGTTTCTGTTGAGAAGTCATTCATTTCTTTTGAGACATTAGATATCAATCTAATTGTTGCTTTTCTTTTTCTGGCTGTTTCAAAATTTTTATCTTTGTCTTTAGTTTTTAGCAGTTATACTGTGAGTTATGTAGGTATGTGTTTCTTTATATTTAACCTGTTTGATGTTGAATCTGTGGCCTGATGGTTTTACCAGTTTAGGGAAATTCTCAGCCATTATTATCTCTTCAAATAATACTTCTGCCCCATTTTCTCTTCTCTCTCCTGATTCCAATTACATGTATGTTAGATCTTCTCACCCTTTATGTTCCTTACCCTCTGTGCTGTATTTTCTATCCTTTTTGCCTTACTAGGCTTTGTTCTGCATCTTTTCCACTGATACACCTTTCATTTCACTAAATCTTTCTCCAGGTGTGTCTAATCTTCTATAAAACCTATCAATAGAATTCTGAATATGGGTTATTATAGTTTCCAGTTCTAAATTTTCTATTTGATACTTTTTCAAATCTACCATATCATTTATTATAGTTTCTAGCCAACATTTGCAATCTTTTCATTTATTCATTTGAATTTACCTTAATCCAATTTCTGGAACTGAATCCAGTTAAAGCTGTGTTAGGGGCCAGCTGTATAGCCCAGTGGATAGGGTGCCAGTTCCGGTTTACCACATGGGAGGCCCTGGGTTCGTTCCCCGGGGCCTCTCCAGGCAGGCGGACCGCTTGAGAAGGCAAAAGCCGCCTGGGCGGGGCAGAGCCGCCGTGGGCAGGGCAAAAGCCACCACGGGCAGAGCAGAGCCGCCTGCGAGGAGAGTGGAGCCACCCACGGGCAGGGCGAGGTCAGACAACCACTTTTATAGGTCCTGAATTCCATCTTGTCCTTCCCTCAGATCCAAGAGGCTGTTAAAAGTGCTAGTCATCCTCTCAGTGAACCTCTTCCAGATTTCATAAATAGCCTAAATACCAGGATTACCCTTCTGGGTTTTCTTCTTTGCTTGGATTTTAGGCTAGTAATTCTTAATATTTCTTTGTCTCTCTGATGTCTTCAATCAGGTGGACTTTTAAAAATACTTGTTTAGCTTTTCTAGTTATCTTCAGTAGGGGGGGTGGTTCGAATTGTCTAGACTATAATTATTTTTTTAAGATAATAAACTTTTATTTTTAAAGAGGTTATAGATTATAGAGAAGTTGCATCAAAAGTATAAGGGATTCCCATATACCCCACCCCTTCCCCAAGTCTTTAATTATTGACAGTAAAAGTTCTCAAATTATTTACCTTTAAATATATTCTTTATTTTGAGATAGTTCTCTTTCTAGATTTTTTTGCATTAAAATATAACTTTTATCTTATGAAGTAATAATGAGAATGGATGAAAGCTTTGTTTTTGTGTTTCTGTTTTTAATGTCTTTTTTTAAATACAAAAATAAAGTCAATCTAATATTAGGTCCCAATATTCTTTTGAAATTTTATAAGTTCATAAAATTTATAACTCTCAGAGCCACTACATTATTTCTTTTAATTAATCATAACAAATCTCTAAGGTAGGTACTATTATTATACTCATTTTACAGATGAGGAAACTAGTTCATAGATGTTTCATAACATAACTTGATCAAGTTCATGTAACTGATAAGGGCTGGGTTAGATTTCAAATCCAGGCTTTTTCTTTCTCTGGAAACTGGGAAATAACTTTTTAAAATTTGCAACTTTTTTTATTCACAACATTTAATGTGTTCATTCAACCAGTCATTTATTCATTCATTCAACAAATGTTTATTGAGTCCCTATTATAAGCTCAGGGGTGTACAGCTGTTGCAAGATAAACAAGGTTCTTGCTCTCATACAGCTTTTATACTGGTGGATGAAGCAGATGATAAGTAAATGGAAAAATTACAAAAAATGTCAGATGGTATGATATGATATGCATAGAATAAAAATAGGGTGATATGATAGCAAGCAACTTGGAAACTACTTTATACAGGATGGTCAGGGAAGACCTCTCTGAGAAGGTAACGTGTAAACTAAAATCTGAATGTAAAAATGGAGAGAGCATGTGAAGAGAATTCAAGGCAAGGAGTCAGCAAGTTCACAGGCCCATAGGAGGAAACAAGCTTATGTGTTCAGGAAAAAAAGGCCTGTGCCTGAGTCTCATTGGATGAGAGGGAGAATCATGAGGGATGAGGAAGAAATGGTAAGCAATGCTTTATAAAGCAGGATAGGGAGTTTGGATTTTTTTCTTAGTAGGATGGAGTAGTTGAGGTGTAGGTACCCAATCTACAGCCCCCCGTCATTCATGTCTAACCACAAAGAGTTGCTTACTGCAAACACCTGTGATTGCCTGAGACCTGCATGCAGTGCGAGCCAAAAGTTCTGGGTTTCAATGCCCTTAGAAGTTACTTTCTGTCTTGGCACTGGTAGATAAATACCACCAACATTGCTGGATAAACACAGGGAGTTGGTAGATGAGTACCCCCTACATTGCCATTTGGGTTGATAACTCTGAGGCATCAACTCACTGTCTCTCATAGTCCCTCAATGGGATTGTGTTGGGAGCCAACATACTGCCAGCATGCCTGTCTAGCTGCAAAGTCACTAGAGAAAGGCCACGCAGCAAAGAGGACCTGCAAAGCAGTCCCCAGTTGTTGGCTTTCCTATCAACCCCAGCAAGAAATCTGTGTTCATGCTTTTTATCTCACTTCTGTCTTTCTCTGAGCTTTTCTTACTAAAATTCTAAATAATAATCAAGTTACAGCAAAACTGCTTTTGAGAAAGTTGTTAAGATTTGTAGAAAAAATTACTTGGCCTCAAATCACTATTGTGCTGTGCTCGCATTTTATAGATATAGATCAACAAGGACCTCTAGTAAGAGGAATAGAGAAGAAATGCTTCAACAAATTTTGCTTTTATGTAGAGCCAAGAAATCTTTGCAGTTAATCGGCCCTGGTAGAAAAAATGTCAGAAGGTATTGATGGAGAAAAACAATTGGGACTCTTTTAAAACCTACATCATGTGAGGACCCTTTTGTAGTGTGGATGGATATTGTGGACATGAAGTGGCGCTGTGGGTATTATAGAAGACTATTCTCTATTAATTCTGTACCTTGTACTAACATAGAAATGTAATAAGGATTGTGATTGTAAACCATGATGCATAGAAGGAGAATAACTAGTTAATGTTCTGCTAACCCAGAGAAAATGATGGGTGCACTGTGAACATAGTGTAACTTATTCCCTTGATTATGAAAAACAATGGTGCACCTTGGGGTGAGGGGAACTTAAAAAAACATGCATAGCAAAAATAGGTCAGAGGGAAACAATGAGACCAGAGGAAAGGTATAAGAATAAAAATTGAGACGTGGAAAGAAGAAGTAGAAGAAGAATAAAGATGTAAAGAAGCTTGGGCTAAAAAACTTTGTGTGTCTGTGTGTCTGTGTATCTTTTCAGCTGATGCCGATCACCTTTCGGTAGTCCCACTAAATGCCAAGGCTGGTCCTTGGCAGGATTGAACTCCATTTGTAGCCCATAACTTGATAAAAACACCCATTGTTGGCTTCCATGTCTTACTTCTCTAGTTCCTTACAGGGGTTCCCTAGGATCATGTCCCAAACTATTCACACTAAAAATTCTTAGTCATAATCTGTTTTTGAGAGCACTCAAACCAAGACAGATGGGAAGCCACTGGGGAACTAAGGACAAAGCCAAGATAGACTCACTCTAACAAAGCACAAAAAAGCCTTCACAGGATCAAGGTGAACTTGATGTAGCCTGCTAGAACTAAATTCAATACTCTTTAGAGGAAAAAATAGAACTCAGACTGCAATGTATAATTGCAAAGCAAAAATTACTAGATGTATGAAAAAGCAGGAAAATATGACTAAGACATGGAGGGGAAAAATGCAATCAATAGAAGCAGATCCAGAGGTGACCACATATTGGAATTAGCAGACAACAACTTTAAATTAACTCTGATAAATATGTTACTATTTTTATAGGAAAAAATGAATAGAATGGGTGAAGAAATAGGGAATTTCAGGAAATATGTGGAAGCCTAAAAATGCAATATTTGAAATTAAAAATTCATCAAAGATTCACAGCAAATTTTACAATACAAGAAACAGTGTTTATGAATTTGATGGCAGGTTAATAGAAATTATACAAACTGAATAACAGAGAGAAAAATATTTTTTTAAAAAAGAAGAGAGCCTTAATGACCCATGGGAAAATATCAACTGGTACAACATACAAGTAATTAAAATTCCAAACAGTAAGAAAAGAGAGAACTGGGTAGGAAAATATTTGAAGAAATACTGGCCAAATTGGTTCTTTATTTGATTAAAAACATCAACGGAAAGACCCAAGACAAAAAGGGAACCCTAGGGAGAATAAAGTGAAAGAAAACCACATCTAGGCACATTATGGTCAAACTGCTGAAAACCAAGATGACGACAATATCTTAAAAGCAATCAGAAAAGAAAAGACACATTATATACAAGTGGGCATCTATAAAAAATGACAGCTAACTTCTCTCCAGAAACAATGGATTCTAGAAAATAATGGAACACTATTTTTAAGGGTATGTCAGGACAATGAGTGTCCATCTAAAATTCTTTTTTTTAAAAGATTTATTTATTCTTATTTATTATATACCCCCCCCCTTTCTGCTTGTTCTTGCTGTGTTCATTTTTGTGTTCTTCTGTGTCTGCTTGTCTCCTCCTGCTGCGGTGACCTGCCAAGTCAGCTCACCACGCGGCAGCCTGCCTGCTCGCGGTGGCTTGCCCTGCCCACAACAGCTTGCCTTCTCGAGGTGGTCTGCCTGCTCGAGGAGGCCCCGGGAACTGAACCTGGGGCCTCCCATGTGGTAAATCGGAGCCCTACCAATTCAGCTACAGCCGGTTCCCCATCTAAAATTCTGTATCTTGAGAGAATATCCTTCAAAAATTAAGATGAAATAAAAATACTTTCAGATACAGGAAAGCTGAGAGAATTCATTACCAGCAGAACTGCACTATAAGAAATGATAAAGGAATCCTTTGGGATGAAGGGAAATGATACAAGATGGAAATATGGGTATATCTAATGGAATGAAAAGCTCTGGAAATGGCCAATATGTGGGTAAATATAAAAGACAATTTTCTACCTTTTCTTAAACTTCCTGAAAAACAATGGACTATTTAAAGCAAAGATAACAATTTATTGTATAGTTTACAACATATGTAGTGAAAAAAGATGAAAACAATTGCACAAAAGATGAGAGGGGGCAAATGAACAGAATAAATTTCTGTTGACAGTTTATTACATCATATGCAAAGTGGCAGAATATTAATTTAAGGTGGACTATGATTAAGTTGAGGATGTATATTATATATTCCTTCAAATAAACACCAAAAAAAAAACCAAAGCAAAGATATAGTTGAAAATTTGATATAAGAAATAGAATGGAAAACTAGATTTTAAAATTAATCCAAAGGGAGACAGAAATGTAGAAACAGAGAAACAAAGAACAATGGGAACAGGTAGAAAACAAATAGCAAGATTATAAACTTGAACCTAACCATATCAATAATTAAATTAACTATAAATGGACTAAATACTCCAACTAAAAGTCAGAGATTGTCAAATCCAACTGAGTGTTGCTTATAAGATATGCACATTAAATATAAAGACACAGACAGGTTGAAAGAATAAAAATGAAAAAAAGAGATATGCAATACTAAGCATGTTAATATCCAGATTAAAACAAGGAAAACTACCAGAAATAAAGAGGGTTAAGTAATCAAGAAACTGTAACAATCCTAACTGTATATGCACCTAGTAACAGGGCTTCAAAATACATGAAGCAAAAATAGACAGAACAGAAGGGAGAAACAAATAAATTAACAGTCATGGTTAGAGACGACAACATAACTATTTCTAAAAGAAAACAAAATGTCAGTAAGGGAATAGATTTAAACAATAGTACATCAACTTTACCTAACTGACATTTATAGAACTCTGGACAATTGCAGAATATGCTTTCTTTTCAAGTGTACATGGAACATTCACCGAGATAGACCAAATGCTGGGCCATAAAACAATTTCAAATAATTGCAATTGTACAGATATTTTCTTTGACCAGTATGGAATGAAAAGAAAGCATCACTCTGGTTTCTGTGTGACAAATGGACTGTAGGGGAAAATAATAGAAACAAGAAATTCAGTTAGGAGAGATGACAGTGATTCTATATTTATGATACATTTTATAGGTAGAATCATAGGACTTGTCATGGAATGAATGTGAGGGGTGAGCAATTGTGGTTTTTTATTTACTGAGAGAGGAGAGAAGAACAACTTCAGAATGGGGGGGAGGGTATGGGGATGATAGAGTTGGGAGGAGGAACAAGGATTCTCTTTTCATCCTTTTAAGATTGAGGATTATACTGCATATGTTTATTATTAGGAACAAATTACTTGTTCCACACTTCATACATTACCACTGATTACAACACTGGAGTTTCATAATACTATAGCTGAGTCGTTCCTCTGTGAAGTGTAATTTGTCTTCCCTTTAAAGAATTCCATCCTATGTCACATCTTATAAATTGTTCTTGACCTGGATGGATCAGCCCTATGACAGAGGCCATGGTGTTCCCAGGTCAAGTTAAGAGAATTCAATGTGCCACATGAAAATATTTTCATTTTTCTTAAAGTAGGAGAGACAAGTATACAAAGATTGTCATTTTTTGGTTTCTTTCTATACTAGGCTGTACATAACCTACAACCTGTTCAATCTAAATGTGTTGTTCTCAGAACATTTATGGCAAGAGGGTGACTATGTAAACCTTGTCCACATATGTAGCTCAGAGATGCTTTATTCTAGGAAATGTTTACTTAAATAACCATGGGTAGAGGTTGATTCAGTCATACCTAAACTCCTATGCCCCTCGGCAGTAGGCAGTTCTGTCTTATTCATTCAGTATAAAGTTTTGGTCAGAGAATTTAACTTCTTTCCCCTCCATTCCCCAACTCTTCATTTAAGTGTGCCACATACATAAAGACTGGGTCAGAGTGATTTTTTAAATTATTTTGGCCATGCAAATCAACCAAAGGGTTGAGTTCAACATCTAGATTGACCCAGTAAGGACCAGAGACAGTAAGATAATCCATATGGTTTGATCTTCACTATTAGTCTGTACCAGCATTTTCAGTCCCCTGGTACAAAAGCTAGTGAAAATGCTATCACATCAGCCCCCACTTAAAATCATGCAGTGGCTCCTCATCACCTTAAAGACAAAATCCAAGTTCTATAGCAAAACCACGCTCTCTTATGACCTGGCCCCTGTCTAGCTCTCAGAATCACCCTTGCTTTCCTCTACCACCTCCCAAATACACATACAAACTACAATGTCACTAATTTCTGTCATCTTGGTGAAAGTTTCTGAAAATAGGGACACTTGATACTCAATATCTAATGAATCCCCTTATGTTACAGGTAAGGAAACTGAGGCTTAGTGGGAGAAGTGATACTGGTGTTCAGGGACATAACTGGGGCCTGGGTCAAAGTAAAAACTGGGAATACTCGACACAGAGCTTTTCACTTTAATATCAGCTGACCCTTAGAATCTTTAGAAAATCATCTTGAATGCCCCTTCTATGCCTTTAGAAATCCAATGAACTCTTTAGCAGTTTTTTTTTTTTAATTTCACAT